>JAJHUR010087808.1:0-12495 GCA_027495735.1 Lutjanus campechanus | reverse complement strand
ATAAGAGAGAATATATATATATATATATATATATATATATATGTGTGTATATATATATATATATATATATATATATATATATATATATATATATATATATACATATGTATATATATTAGGGCTGGGCAATATATCAATATTATATGGCATCGTGATATGAGAGTAGATATCGTGATAGATTTTGGTTATCATTATATCGTGATATAGCTATGTGTTGTCTTTTCCTGGTTCTAAAGGCTGTATTACAGTAAATTGATGTATTTTCTGAACTTACCAGATTGTTCTAGTTGTTAGGTTATTTGTTTTTACCCATTTAATCATTTTTTCACCCAAAAATGATGTACTTGGGTTAATATATTGTGAAAGCACCAATATTCATCCCTACAGTATTGTCACAGTATTGATAGGGAGGTAAGTTAAAAATATTGTGATATTTTATTTTGTCTGTATCGCCCGGCAATGATACATGATCAATAATTATCGATATCGACCAATATGAAACTTCACCATTGTGATAGGTTTTTCAGCTATATCGTCCAGGCCTAATATATATATAAAGTAAAAATTCTCTGCTTTCAGTTTCTTAAATGTGAATATTTTCTGCTTTCTTTACTCCTGTATGACAGAAAACTGAATATCTTCAGGTTGTGGACAAAACAAGACGTGAGGACGTCATCTTGGACTTTGGGAAACATTTCATTTTTCACCATTCTCTGATATCTCACAGACAAACAACTATTAATTGACCAATTAATTGACTGTGAAAATACTTGTTAGTTTCATTTCTAAACTAGATTATACAACAGTTCGTTCCGACCGAGTAATTTGATTGGACAAGAGACGTTCCATGAGTGCTGATATAGAGCAACAACGCACTGGGACTGTTTACAGACAGTACTATCGCTCCGCTGCGAGCGACGCAACCGGGCAGAGCGGATTTCCTCGCTCCTCGTACATGGTGCCCCTCCGGTTTTGTTCCCCTCCGGTTTTCAGCACTGGTAACGTCCAGATTAATGTAAACGACAACGTAACATAGTAGCGGTAATATGCCGACAGTAGCAAACTTGTGTGGGAAATGTTTATGTGTTGCTTGGCAACAGCCACAGTCTCTCCTGTTATGGAACTACTTGTGTTGGCGGAGCCAAATAAATGATTAACTAAACAAACAAATCATAATCTCTTGTTGTTTATTACCGTTAACCAATAAAAATGTGCTCGTAGTACTGTTGTATATTTAAGCAATATCACACGAGAGGGAGTGCTGTGTTTGTAAATATCAGCACTGGTGTGATTCGGTCGTAGGCACGAGGCCGCAGGCCGAGTGCCGCACACCGTGCTTGTCTGTGATATTGCTTAAATATAGAATAGTTTTCTTTGTGGAACTACAATATAAAATGTGTACATTTTATAGATTGATCTATTCTTGTCGTCTCTCCTTTTTTGTTCATTTGCTCTGATTTATACATAATTAGTATTTATAGCAACCACAGAGGTGCATATATGGTAAAGCTATCATAGAATCACTCCTGTTATTTACATTTTAAATAATAATTTATGATGTGTCCCTCAGTTAGCAGCATTGCTTTTCCCAGCCTGACTATGTCTTTTATAGTTATGGACTGCATTCACACAGCTAGTCTGTCATTCTCACTAAATCTGACCTCGAATCAGAAACCAGGCCGCCATTGTAAATAAGAATTGTTCTTATTGACTCGCCTGATTAAATAAAGTTTTATTTGTTTTTTAAACTGACACGTTTTAAATGTAAACATGGCGTCGATCTCGCGAGACTTCCGTACGTACGTCCATTAGGATATATATGAAGTCTCGCGAGATCGACGCCATGTTTACATCCTACCGGCTATGTGCTACAGCTGATATTTCTGCTAAAAACATGGCGAAAATGGCGTCTTTTGCGGTTAATTTTTAATGTCGCGGCTCGCGGACACTTGGATTACACCACACAAGCAGGATGGAGACGTTTTGTGTTTGTTTTGTGTGCTTTTTTTTAACGTTTTATCCGTGGTCACCGATCACTGCCATTGTACTGGATGAGGCTGCTACCCTGCTTCTCCTAAAACTACAGGATTGTTTGGTGAATTGAAGATCTTCACTTATCACATCGGCATAGTGGTGAGTACATACTGAATGGCTTATTCTCCATGAGTGGAATATCGCTTTAAGAAAGTTTTTTTAATGTGGCTATTACGTAGTATATATTTGCAGATTTACATGAGAAATGAATCTATAATTTCATGGATCTGCTCACATATGTTTTCATTTTTTCTGTGGTTTCAAAGGAAATATAATTGGCGTATTTTTTTTCTTTCTTTCTTTTTTAACAGGTGAGGAAAGTTTCAAAGCAGATGTTCTACGGTGCCAGTGCATAGAATGTAATGACGTCATCCAGGTCAGAGGCGGATGACGTGTAGCTTTGTTCCTTCAAGGCAAGGTAAGGTAACTTAGTGCATAATTTATTTCGGCAGGGTTCGAATGATTTTCAGGACTTGAAAGCTGAAAAGGAAGAACAAGTAATCACACAGAAGTCATTACTTTTCTTAATCTTAAAGGATTTTTTTTGCTAATAATTTCTTTTGATTGAGTATTTTCATTGTTTTTTCAACGTATGTCTGAAGATAATTTTGACGCCACTCTGCACGGTTCAAAGACACCACAGGAATCCCGTCCCCCCTCTGTTCTGGACATGGCAGGTATACCTGACGCACCTGAGAAACAAGGACCAATTGAGGAGCTGGAAATTAATCACAGAGCCTCTGAGGGTCACAACACTGAGCCAGCTCCAACCTCAGAGTGAGAGAGAAAAGAGTCTAAATGAAAATCAGTGTGGGACGGCTGAGGTGGGCCATGTTGAGTCTCGGAGAGAGGAACAAAGATTTAGTGAAAAGTCAAGGCAGTGGTGGCTGATCTACAAGGGAAAAATCACAGATTAGGGTCGACAGAAGGTGGCCGCACGAGTAGACGTGATCGAGAACCTGCAGACAGAGGACGAAAAACTGCCATCAGAAGTGCTGGGTCTGCAGAAAGATTGGGAACCTATGAACAAGCAGATGAATATATTTCATCTGAGATGGTCAAGCATACATCTCAGCTAAAGGAAAAACAGGAAGAGAATGAACGTCGTCATCTGCAGGAATGTGTGGACATTCAGAACAGGATGCTTGAGGACAGTGTCATCAAGACCGTCCTGCTTGAATCTCAGTTAGGCGAAAAAGGAAAAAAGAAAAGCCTAATGGCTGAGAGGGCCCACCTTGAAACTCTGAGAGACAAAATTCACGGAGAGATTGAACATTTACAAGAGAAAGAAGTCTTTCTTAGGCGGGAGATTAAGAGCTTGGCCGACAATCTCGCTCAACTTGAACTTTTGACAGAGACACGAAACGAAGAGAACAAAAACCAGGGGAAGGTTGTGCAAGATCTACAGAACCAGCTGCATGAAGCAAACCAGCGAATCTGTGATCCAGATGAGCTAAAAACACAGCAAGACAGTGAAATTGCTCATCAGTGGCAAACAATAGAGGAGTTAAACATTCTCACAGCCAATCTGACATGATCAAACTGTTTAGCTGACAGTGAGGATCTCACCAAGGAAAACAGGGTTTTGACTGAATATATAGAACAACTGGACTCACCTGGAGAACAGAGTGATGAGAACCCCCGGGAGAATCCAGCTGGACAGCCTCCAGCTGCTGAGGGTGAAACCAGTTTTTGGCATCGCCTTGCAGATACAGATCTTACCAAAGTTGCTATAGGTCTTTGCATTACGATTATTGCTGTATTTTTCTAAAATCAAATCAATAAAAACAATGTAAATTGCTAATTGTTGCTAAATTATGCATTCATTTTTATTATGAAACACTTGCTAACCATCTAGCTAATATATTCTTAGCCCGGTAGTTACATCTGAGGGCTAATGGAAATGTTTTGTGCTGGTCAGGTGGAACTTGGCCTCCTTTGAAAAAAATTTACATCACTGAAAACAGCTTGATAACCCCAGGTATATATTATACTTCTATTAAAATATATATTATATAATATTATACTTTTATTTTATGTCATAAGAAGAAATATGCATTCATTTGATATAAAATACTAATAAGTCCTTAATGTAGTCGCCATGTTGCTGAACAGATAACAGATTACATGTACAGTAATGGGATTACGTTATCAGGATCCAAAAAACTTAACTGTATTCCATTACACTTACAAAAAGATGGATGTAATTAGATTGCAGTTACATTTAGTACACTTCATAAGTCTTGAATCACCCCACTTTGGTCTCAGTGAAACTATAGCTAATATTACAGTCAGTTTATTATTAGAATTTGAAAGAAAATGCTTCACTGGATGGAAATTTCACTATTATTTGGTCTTTAAATGAGCAAAGAGGAACAACATGTCAGTACAGTGAGAGTTCTGCCTCCAGCTGTGAAAATACTGTCATCATCCCAGAACGCAACATGTGATTTAAATGAACATTTACAGGTCAGACCAACTGCTAACAAGAGCTACACAGGTATCCAGTTAGCTAGCTGGTTATGTTATGAAAGTAACATGCATATTTTAACCCAAAGCATGATCTTCTCCAGCCCTCAGGTGTGTCATGTGACTTTCGTGCTGTGAGTCGCTTCAGTGACGTGATTTACGGGTCATTTGACTCTCAAATTACAAGTTGCTTCAGTGTCATGTGACTTGCATGTCGGGAATTGCTTCAGTGATGTCACGTGACGTACGTACCGTTACATTCTCAAGAAAGGATTAAATTGAAGCAACTGGACTTGTTTGTATGTCATAGAAGACGTTTTGCCTCTCATCCAAGAAGCTTCATCAGTTCATGCGTGTCAGACTAGTCAGAGCTAGTCTTGAGATTAGAATGACCTGGACAAATGAGAACATTCACGGACAACGTAACATTGTTACTGTAACCCCAAACATGGTCTTATGCTAAACCAGCCAAGCAGTTTTAGCGCCTAAACTTCCTCTGAAATAGCATGAAGTCTTATTCTGTAATACCCCTTTAAATAAGTGCAAACTCTGCTTTGGGCCTATTGTGTCTCACCTAATAGTCTGGAGGGTGACAGAAAAAGTCTCATCAAATTGGAATCCCCATTTACCTAACTTTTATAATGATGGGTTGTTGATTGGCGCCCAATTAAGTTTGGTTAATGTATGACAGTAGATGCAGCTGTCTTCTCCTTTCAGACAAAAAAGGAGACAACCTGATAGTGTTGCTATGGTGGCTAAAGTTGTGTCTTTTCTCTCTGAAAGGCGCAGACGTAACTGTTATCATATATCACTGACCCTGTGAGGAAGGGGAGGAAAGGATGCTAAGCTATGGTCTCAGAACTCATATATTCATACTTCTCGTGTTTGGATTTGCTGACCAGTTCATAGTTCTCAGTCATGTGACATGCACGATGACCTGGAGGGCAAAAACAATGGGCAGCACAAGCCGCTAATATTTCCCTCTGTTTCAAGCCACGAGTACATGGATCACCTCTCAACTAAAGAAACTAAGATATGAAAACAAACTACAAGTTTTGGACACTTGCGATCCATATACAGCACCTGCTGCCATATTTGAGTCACTAAAGTCCCTGCCTGAGCTCCACTTTGGTGATGTTTACATGTATCTTGTGGAGAATCCCACACCTTACACTGCCGATCTGGATGAAAGTGTACAAAAGTACAGACTGTTATATGTATTTTTTATCTGGATGGGTCAATAATGCTGCCGTGGGAGGCAAAGGATCAGAAATTCCTCATTGTCAAAGCAAATGTGAGTCCTAATTAACTAACGTTAGCTATCTAACATTAACCCATGGGTCTCAGTTTGTTTCAGGGTCATTGTAGTCAGTATTGTAGGGCAGTATCTTTTTATTAGGTTAACATAATATCTCATGACGAAAATCTAATCAAAACTTTGGTAAAGTGTTTGCTGTAAATATATGCGTAGTCTGATAGCTGCCATTGTTTTCCCTCCCTGGGTACAGAGGCACGTTTAATGGCACAAATCCACAATCTCCTCCTTTTTCTGGGTTTTCTTTGTCGGACAGGACCCTAGAAAAACAGCCCAGGCTTGTCTCCTTGTCAGTTAGTGCATCCAATTGCACAACAACTATCTGAAACAACAGGGACCATTCGGTTCGTAAGCTGGCGGGCAGTGGAAGACAGCATTGCTTTGCCCTCCAAGGGAGCGTTCCCATATGGACGTGACGTCGCGTGAAAACTATTCTATATGCTGTAGATGTGTTGGGTCTGACCTTATTTGGGCATAGGTTCATCATGACCTTATCTGTGAATGTTTAAAGACTATCCCGGAGGACGGAATCTCCAAAATTGAAGGGAACTTCAGGACAAAGCGTGTACTGATTATTTCTTCATTCTCCTTAAACCAGTTTCAGCATAAAACATATTGGACTCTTGTGTACTTTCTTCTTATGATGTATGGGCAAAAGATAAAATCTATGACAATTTGGCACCAGGTAGAGGATCTCTTGAAAAACAACAACACGGTAAGCGCTGTTTTTAATTTTATGCCTTACCATGTTGACAAGATAAAAAAAGAACCTGTATATTTTTCATTTTGAGATTAGCAAATGCAAGAGTAAGATAGCCCTTAAATTAGTGATGGTCAAAAAGTAATATCCATTTTGGTGAAATATGCATATTGCATCAGCATCAATGTAATTGAAAAGATTGATCGTAAACACAAGAGTGTGTGGTATTGGAAAGAGCCAGTGTGGCTATTTTGGTTTCTGGGGCAGCTTCTGTCTGCACCCGGCACCGAGAGACTCACCTGAGGTTCAAAGTATAAGAAAAGATGTTATCGGGGAAGCACATACAGGCCTACCTCATGTAAGCCAAGACTGGGGATCATCTGCTCTGTGTCTTTTGGGAATCGTGTGTATACACAGGGTGAAATACTCTTTGAGTTTTAGCCCACTTCTAACTAGCACTACTGCTAACTGTTAAAGATGCTGCTGAAACTGTATGTGTCTAACGTTGTAAAGTGCAAAAATCTGCAATAATCCATCCAAAGGGTGGTAAGTGTGAATCTAAAAATACACGATTGATTCACCAAAAGTTAAAAGAC
Organism: Lutjanus campechanus; assembly: GCA_027495735.1. NCBI lineage: Eukaryota > Metazoa > Chordata > Actinopteri > Lutjaniformes > Lutjanidae > Lutjanus > Lutjanus campechanus. The sequence goes on along the minus strand of JAJHUR010087808.1, from coordinate 5,381 downwards.
AGAGTGACTGTCAGTGAACAGTGAAAGACACCAGTGAAAATGTGGAACAGAATCTAAATGATAAGCTGTACACAGAGGCACCCACACACACCATCAGCAGAGCCCATGTCACATCTAAAGGAAATATTTTAGGTAGGCAGAAAGGATGGAATTTCGTGTTTCCGGCAAATGGCTGAGATGAATGTGGCTGAAAAGAAGGGAGAATTGTGAATTGAATTGTGTTCTGATTAGCATTGGGTGTGGCTGGATCAAGTGTGTAGTGTATACAACTGTCTGATGCCTGATGTTTGACAACTAATTGCAGAGCCGGTCCTGACCTCCATGGAGCCCTAAGAAAAATTCTGCTAAAGGGCCCTCCGACAAACTGCTGACCGGATGAGTAATGTATTTGAAAATCCTGGAGTGAGAGTAAAGAGAGGAGGGATATAAAGTAAAAAATCAGCTTCTCTGGTGAGTATTGACACAAAATTACAGATACCGTGCTTTTGCACTGCATTTTTGTCTGCACTGAGTCAAACTGTGTCACTGGTGAGTTGCATTTTCATGACTGCTTCTATTGCGGACAGCCGCGCCCAACATGGAGCCGCTCTGGAGCTGGGACAAAGCGAGCCCGACTGGCCTCCAAACGAGTTGCAGTCACGTTGCGCCAACCGCAGCCAAACCGTGATGAGCCTCCTTTTCTGTCCCCCTCCAACAAGCAAGTGCTGTGATACTGAGCTTGTGAGCAGGAGAGCAGAGAGTAAAGTCTTTTTATGTTCAGCTCTCGGAACTTCTATAGCTTCACACCGTATCTTTATGTTTTTAAATGTAGTTTCTCTCCTCTGTCTGTGTTTTGTACTGTCGGGTGTCTGTTTTATTACACACAGTTGATGTCTGTCAGCCTGTGCTCGCTCACAACTGCCTCTGTGAACTGTTGCGTGCACGCATGAAGCACGTGCTGCTTGTCTGGTAGGAGGAGTTCAGGACTGAGAAAACGAAACCTAACTCAGATGACCAGCTGCAGCTTTAGTAATGTTAACTGTTATGTCAAACTAAAATAAATGTTGAAGGCAACACTTTCTAATGCACCAATTTTTCTACCTGATGATAAAGTAGCTCAAGCATTTCAGTTTTTGAAGTCCACTACTGATTGTCTGTATTGTTAGACATGGCCAGATTTTCACGTCTTCTATTTTTATGGTTCCCAACTTCCAGAAAAATGCCAAAACGTCACTGGCTTGCACGTCATTGATGTCTGCTATGAAGCCTCGCCTTCGACTGTCATTGTACAGCAACATTTAACCCTTTGGAGCAGTACAAAGTTGGCTAATGATTTCTGAAAGGTTCAAGAGGGACTGGACACTCAGCAATGTTTGTTTGTTGGCCCGCAGGGGTGCATGATTCCAATCCTATTGTCTAACACATAACGTGTATTATTTGATGTTAAAGATTCATTTCCACACATCACTATAGCTGTTATGTCCGGCAGTGAGCCAACACGTCTTGGAAGAATGGTAGCTCAATGCCAAGCATTGAGAGCAGCTGTATCAGTCTTTCTAACAGATACAGTCCTTTGGTAACATATTTGGGGACAAGGGCCTGCACTCCTTTGAAGACCTTCTGTGTCCACTTTAATTTACAACGGCCCACTTTTTATTTCTACCTGCAGTTGAGGACTGCTATGAAGACCCATGGGGTCCCTTGGGAGAGTCCACTTGAGGAGCACTCATTGCTCAAAGTTTTGTGTGAGACTCGAGAACAAGAGAGGGCAGATATCGCTGACCTTAGCCTTGGCTTGGATTGGGACGGTATTTGGGACATGGTTAAGCAGTCATCCAGAAATCCTGGCCATCAACAAATTTATATAAATTTTGTTCACCGGACATATACGACTTCATATAAACTTCACAGTGTGAAGCTTAAAGCTGACCCAAATTGTACACTATACCCCTCAGGTGTAATTGGCACTTTTTTATCATGTGGTTTTGGAATGCCCCAGTGTAGCTAATTTCTGGAAGATGGTAAAAGGAAGAATGTCCACCATAATAGGCATTCCTGTCCCCCTGCCCCCATCTGTACTGATTTTAAATGATCTCTCTCAGTTTAAATTACAAAAAAGCCCAGAGGCGTGCGTTTTTGGCTGGTTTGACGGCTGCTAAGACGATGGTCGCAACCAGGTGGAATCCTCCACATACACTAACTTAATGACAATGACGACAACAATCCTCACTTTTATAGATGTTGTTTATCTTGAACTGTCCACTGCATGCATTCATGGGGCCCAAACCAGTAGAGGATCTGAAAGCTGGAAGTGGTATTTTTGGCTGCATTTTCTCTGCTATAGTACCCTTATGAACTTATTCTCCTGCTAACTTGGTATTTCTGCTGAGGAGTGTGCTGAATATTTCCGGCAACAGTGAAACGTGATGAGTGCGCACGGGGAGGAGGGAGGGACAGAGGGGGGCGGGAGCAGCAGGAGTCATGAAGGCATCTGATTGGTTCATTTCCATTCAGACCGAATGGCAGCGATTGGTCAGAGTTTTTACAGGCCTGCAGCTGACAAAGAGGTCTGATTCTTTTCGTTCCTTCTTCTGAATACATAATGTATTGACTACTCTCAGGATGGAAGGACCATTTCACCCAGTATAACAAAAAGTGTTTCTGAACAGGATTACAAACTATAGCTTTAAGAGGAACCCACCCCTAATTTTATTTATCTGTTTATTTATTTGTTTGATTTCCCCCTCTGGTCCTGCTTCAGTCTGAGTTTTCCTTATTCATTGTTCCCTGTTTGGGCATTATAATTTGTCTCTTCTACTAAGTGTTGTAGACGTCTTTCAGTGTCATAATACAGGCTCAAGTTATAAGGGTTACAGTGTGCCGCTTGTGTTCATATCATTATATGTTTGGTTTTCAATTTATGTTCCTTAATGTGCATATGTATGTGTATGTAGGCTTATATATGTATGTCCGTATGTATGTATGCAGTGTAGTGTTGCGCTTTTAAGGGAAGGTTGTGGTAAGCTTTGTGTAGATGTTTGTAAGTATATCTAGTTGTATGTCTTCGTATGTATACATTTGCATTTTTGATAGTGACTTGTCTGCTTTTTATGGGTCAATGATTTTGTTACACTTTACTGTTCAGAGTTAAATTTTATTACTTTAAATTGTTGCTTTATCACTGATTATATGTCTACACCTCAGGAAATGACAATATATTTTGGCAGGTAAAGTTACACTCAGTCGTACTCTAGCCAGTTAAAAAGAAGCATGAGGAGATTTTTATTTTTGTGATCAAATACTTCAAGCAGAATCCAAGCAGGCACTAAGAACCATGATACAGAAACAGCTGATCTTCTCTGTGATGGTGTTGTGAACTTCGGTTGGTCACACAGATGCATCAGTAATAAACTGAGACTGTTTGATAACCAGTTAAAAACTCCTTGCACCAGTTTTAATGAATGCTTTATCAAACACGTAGATATTTTTTGAATGTCCGTTAACAGTAAAACAAATATGAACTATAAGATCAGATCAAATAAAATGAAATAAAATAAATTTTATTGATCCCATACTGAGGAAATTCACATTACAGCAAGAATATAAAGTATTACATTTAACAAAATATTCATTAAAGACTATTTACACTACATACACCTTTCACTTGTACAGATATATGGAGATGTCTGTATATATGGACAGATATATGGATATACAGTGTCTGGATAACTGCAGGGTAAACACACACACATGTTGTAATACACACATGGTGTGAAGCATTGTATTAAGAGGAAAGAATGTAAACAGTATTATCAAAGTTTAATTTAATGAAGAATGAATATGAGTAAATAACAAAATAAAAAAATAAAAAATAATTTAATATCAGTCTACTATTTATTACTTCTGGCTGATCCAGAGGACAGATACATTATTTAAAAAAAATAATCATGTATTGGATGATGAGATTTACTTTCTTCATTTCTCTTTTCTTTTTCTCTGTTTGTGTGGGTTTAAAATCTGTATAGTTGCAATGTTTCACATAATATATTGGTTATCATTTCTTTTTTGTGTGTGTTGTTTCATGCATTAAGAGCTGTGTTTTCTGTGTACTACTTGTTTCAAACACAATAAAAACAACATTATAATGGAAGATTTGAATTAAATAAAAATAACGCCTGACACAGTAGGTTATAGTACCAGTTAAACTGACTGTATTATGGAATCCTATTTCCACCAATGTGATGAAAAGTCATTATTTTTGAGATACTGAGTCATTATTTTGGAGACTAAATCATATTTCGAGAAATGAACTCATTATTTAACACATCTCATCTCATTTTTAAAGATACTAAATCATTTTGAGATAATACATCATTATTTTGAGATACTGTCTCGTTACCTTTGAGATACTAAGTCATTACTTCGAGAAACTAAGTCATTTCACATACAAATCTCTCTCCAAGTCATTATTTTGACAAATCAAGTCATTATTTCATATCGTCTCTCATTATTTAACATGTGTCATATTATATCTCATTATTTTGAGACACTAAATCATTATTTTGAGACAGTAAAATGAAGCCGTCCTTCTAATAACTTGCAGGATCTCTTTTCCCTTCAGACTGGAGAAAACGGGTGCCCATGTCCGACAGTCCTCCTCAGTCCACATGAGGGCAGCAGTGCAGTTTTTGAAGGCCCCTCACCTTTAGAGGCAGCAGCTTCCCTTCAGGTGAGTCTGGAGTTACCTGATAGGCTGCTGGTGGCAGAGCGGTGGAAACAGCGTGAAACCAGCGGCTTCGCTGCGTCTCTACACGGCTCCACACCGGCGCACCAACATGCTCAAGTTGAAGAGGCGATGAGTCGGGTGTTGCAGATTCAGGGTGGTGGAGAGGCAGCTGTGAACGCACGACTTTTGCGGTGTTTCGGCATTGCGTAAATGCGCACTGGTGAGTGAGGGGAGGAGACGGGAGGAGAGGGACGGGAAGAGGAGAAATGTTGAGTCAGTGGAAGGAGGGGGACGGTGGTAACTGTTGTTCTCGCTGGATTCTGTCACTGAACAGGTACACGGCAGGATTTCCACCGCGCTCCTCCGCTGCTGACATGTCGTGGACACACATTTACGCGGAGCCGCACCGGCCAGCTCCGACGCACCGTTGACTTCCTGGCGTCCACCCACCGGACAAAAAAAGGTAAGGACTGTTTGTCCACAAACTTTCACACGTCTCTGCGCTCATATCATACGGCTGAACGCTCCTGCGGACTTTCTGAGGCTGCTTTTCATACCCTGGGAACACTTCGGACCGATGCAGCGTCGCGCTTCACCTCCGCGCACATGTGCTCTGCTGCTCGAGATGCGCTTGTTGTTGTTGGGCGCTGCGGAGCTGCATCGCGTCGGTATGAAC
>JAJHUR010087806.1:0-13546 GCA_027495735.1 Lutjanus campechanus | reverse complement strand
AATAAATTAAAAAAACAAACATTTTTACCATCTCTGCCTCTTTGAGGGAGTTTCATCTTTTTAAAATCACACAGACTAGATTTGTTCAAAGTGTCATGTGTGCATGTGGAGCTGCTAATACTGCCACACTGTACACAGGGAGATTTAACAGGCTGTGAGCGGGGACATAATTCCCATCACCGTATCTTAATCAGGGCACTCGGCAATGCTCTTTTGACTTTTAAGCCGAGACCTTTGACAGTAACGAGACACTGTTTGACAACATACGTGCCAGTGGGCTTTATAGCCGACCCTCTGACCTCAACTAGGTGCCAATTAACTGTGGATTACGCTTAACCTAGGCAATGGGTCAGCGCTAATGTCACTCTGTTTAAACAGGGGTGTCACGCACGGAAAGCCATGAGAATCACACTATCAACGTTGTGTGAAAACATGGAAAGTAAAACAAACACTCAAATGTCTCTTAGAGAACTGCGGAAGCGCGAAATATGAAACAAAAAGTAAGACAGGTATAGCTTACATATCATTTAAACATAAAGAAAAGGCTAGATGGCGGAAAGCTGCCATTTGAATTCCCTAAAGTCAAATATTCTGTTAACCTCAGGGGTCAGTTTCTCCATCTGGGACTGCCCTGAGAGGAAAGACTTCCAACTGAGCGGCTCAGAAAAAGAAAAAGTGAAGGGGAGAGAGACTACAGTCCATGGGGAGATCAAGGAACACAGAGTGCAAAAAGGACTGGATCACTGGTGCAACAAAGTGAGTAAAAAACAGAATGCTTGTAGTTACAATGCTTCATATTTTCATGAAATCAAACTCCAGTTTTGATACTATCTATGGTCATCATTTTTTCTGCAATCGTCATTTAATGTATTTCTATTACGTAATTATCTTTCTAAATAGTAGTTTTTATTGGCAGTGGTGGGGTCTGCCATTCATACATTCAATTCAGATTGTTTACCTCAGTACAAGGGATTCACAGGAAAAGTCGCATGCATGTAATCAAGTGCAATTTTATCACTTGAACTTTGTGTATAGCCCAAAACCGTGCACTGACTTTATAGTAGTATGTTAAAAATATATACATAATTATTATTTATTAACAGCTGTGTACTAGTATAGTGTAGGATTCTGCTGGGAAGTAGCAGGGTCTCATTTCGCAGCTAATAAATTATGTTATATTGGTGCATAGACGCGTTTACTCACCAATACAGATACCAGATCAAGGATTTTGGGCTCTATTGCAGGCATTTCCAATTTTGGAATTGGAATAATGCTACTGTTTACTTTTCACTTTCTTTACATCGTGCTAATTTGCTGCTAATACAAAACTAACATTTCCTGCTGCTTCACCTTAAAGGTGTTTAACTGGTGAAACAGTGAAGCAGTCATAGACGCAGTGTATTTGTCACTGCAGTGACTGTTCAGCACAAATGCGTCTACAAACAAGATAGCTGTCATTTCTGTACTTTTTTGTCTGCAAAGCGGCTGTCAACAGCCACAATTAACTTTTGGATAAAGAGCTGCAGGCGACAGGCTGCAAACTCAACTTCTCAGCAAGAAACCCAGTTTCTTTTACCGTGACCTGCTCTTGTTTGAAAAACTTCTTGTGCCATTTGCAGGTGCAGCATGAAATCAGATCGCTGTTGCATTTATTGACTGACTTCCTCATTAAAACAAAGCAAGTTTGTTTGACTGAATTGTAAATAAACACACCAGCTGTCCTTCCGTTGTTGTTCCTGCTCAATAATGTCTGTTGCAGTTTAAAGCCACATTTTGTTGTTACCAGTCGTGACCTTTGGTGTCATCTAATCAACCAGGACTAAAATCTGATCAATTAAAACTCTGAAAGGAACTACATCAAAGGCAGAATAAGTAGGATTTCATGACCAGCTAGACGTGTGTAGCAGTGTCTGTATCTGCAGAGACAGTGCCCTCTGCCTGTATTTTCTGTATTTGAGACATTTCTGAGCATCAACCTTTGGGCAGTGTGTGTGTGTGCCAAGCCAATAACAGCATGTGGTGGCTGGACTCTTTAAAAATGTAGGAACCAGGTGCCACATCATAAGCACAAATCCAAAAGGAAGCTGCAAAAATGGCAGACACAGTGGTGAAAATAAGCAGATATAGTGAGGTGAAACGCCAAGCAGAAAAAAACTTGGCTTTCATCCACTTGCGAGTAGAAACGGAGGGGATAGGGATGAAGAACAACATGGAGTTGGCGTGATTTCTGTTGGACAGGTAGGCATCAGTTAGCTTAGTTAGCTTACTTAAGTATGCTTCTAGTGTTGTTGAGCCAGGGAGAAGTTTTGAATGAGTTTAACCTGTCATTGGTTAGGTTGTGGAGCAATATACCTGCACATGAATAAAGACAAATTTAGGCTTTAAGGATTACCTGTTGTTGATGATGACACAGAGAAAGAGGAGCCTGTTGCGAGAGTTGGGCTGAACGGATCCAGAGACAGAAGGTCGTTGTTAGACAGTCTGACAGAGAACAGCGCGAGAGAGAGTCAAGTCAAACTTGATTACTTTTCAAGGGGAAAAACCATCACAGTTAGCTAGTAAAAACATGCAGAAACACATACAAAACATTTAAAAAGCACATATACTGTAAACATGGTGAAAATAGTGGTAGTCATACTTACTCGTACGATGTTGGCACTCTGGGTTTCGCTAGCTCATCACCTGCAGGGAGAGAAAAACAAACAGAAAAGTTAGGAGCCACGGACCTGCACAGAGTGATGACAGCAAATACACTTTCACAGCAACTAAAGAATAAAATAAAAACCCAACACAAGAGGTTTCCACCGGCTAGTATTCAAAGACATTTGCCAAAAATCACGTTTAAACTACATCACACCTTCAACCAGAAACATAAACTGAGGTTTTGACTCAGAGAGTGAGAACCACTGTCTGCCATGAAAAATCATAGAAATATATTTGCAGTAAGATTCAGGTTAGATGAAATATTTTTCTTAATACACGGTAAAACCTTAATATCTTACTCAAATATTGCAAAGCGTTAACTTCAAATGTGTTTTTAATGTGATGGTAACACTTTAGAACAGGGGGGGGTGACGTGATTTTGCAACTAAAAATAAAATCAGGCATTGTTTTGTTATTTTGTGCCCCTTTTTTAAAGTGTTACACTACATTGCAAAGATCCATATGAGCAATCTGAAGCAGCACACCAGAGGTAATTGAGAGAACCCAAATTATTAAACCAATACATTGAAATTCCTAAAATTGAACTGAGAGTTTGCAGTGAGAGAACACGGTGTCAGTGGTGTTAGCTTGTGTCAGCTCAGCTGGCTGTGTGAAAGGCTCCGATGAGGGGACAGAGATGAGGGCTGTGGCAGATATTTTGAGGGGAGGGGAAGGCAGGGTTGTAGGCTGACTACTGTAGTGAAAACATACTCACCAGGACCCTGACGCTTAGAGCTTAATGTGGATACTCCTGTGATCCCTAAGTGTATGCAGAGTATACATCTATCAGTGCAGTACCTTGTGTAAATTGACCTCAGCTCAATCAGTGTTTCAGCTGCAGAATGCGAGCATTATTACCATTTAGTTACGTACAAACAAGGTATATGGAACCAGCTTTCGAAAAGAAGAAACACTAACTTTTAACTCATAAAAAAAAGATTTTATGGATTAATCTGTACCTTTTCACACATGCATTAAAGGGATTGTTTTAATTATTTGAAGTGGGGTTGTATGAGGTATGCAGTAGATGGCAGTCTACACGCTGCCAGTTTGGGGAAGCAGCAGGAATACTGGTGTAGGAAGCTAAGCAATGTACTGTTGTGGACAGGGTCAGCTGTAAAACGTATTTTAGCCACCAAAAAAAAAAAACTTAATATCACTTCAAATGTGTGACATATATAGAATATTTTCACTGCTTTACCTTGCTGTCAAAGAGCTCTTTCCAACGGGAAACCACGGCTTTACAAGCCAAATATTTCTCTCTCAAACCAACCAGACTCCATTGCCCATTGGTAATTTTAGTCTTTGGTCTACTGCTGCCTCAATCCATTAGTTTGTTTATGTTATTGTGTGACTTTGTTTTAAAAGGTTAGTTCAGATTCACCAAAGTCACACAAACAAACAGATAAAGACAGCTGTAAACTCCTGTATTCTGCGACATACAATTACCATTTTTGTCAAAGGAGTCTGGTTGTGCAAGATAGAGGGATATTTGGCAGCTTCCCATTTGAAAAAGCTGTCAAGCAAGCAAGATAAATATAGCAAGTTAGCTAAAATACATTTTGCGGCTAACCCTGTCCACAGAGGTACATTGCTTAGCTTCCTACATCAGTACTCCTGCTGCTTCTCCAAACTGGGGACGTGCTGACTGCCATCTACTGCAGGTAACACATCAATGATGGATAAGTACTTTATGCAACCTCGCTTAAAAAAAACAAAACAATCCCTTTAAACTTCTAACTCATAAAAAATACTTATTAATATTCAGTGCTTTTTCAAACCTGCATTAAGACCTCATGGAGCATGATACATGAACTATGGCTGTAACTATTCTTAAAGCATTTCTCAAGCACTTGGGCAAGAAATCAAACACACATAAAAATTCTACCCTTCTACAAACTGTGCCAGTTTGCAGAATGGAAAAGATAATTTCTGACATGTCAAAACATAAACAGCAAATTAAGCAATTAATCTTATTTGTACCATGGGAGGGAAATACCCCTCAAGCTCACATTTACAGGAACGTACAGTTATTTACTTTTTCTCGGGATATGTTGGTTTTGGCTATGCGTCTGGATTTTTCTTTTTTAAAGGCAACCTCTTTAAAAACAACTTGTGCCAAGAAAAATGTAGTTGAGAAGTCATACAGTCGACCCCCTTTTCACAGTCGGCCAGCAACACAGAGATACAGAGAGGTCAGACAGAGAAAATACTCACTGGACTGGTTCCTTCGCATCTGTCCCTGAAAACAAAAACAGACATTAATTAATCAGAGACGCATGCGACCCACCACGAACTTTCAACCTCTTACTTGCCGGAAGTTTGCTCAATTTGTTGGAAGAAAATCACAAATGAGACCAAACTGCTAAGCAGAAATGATTTTTCTCCAAACAGGAAACATAAAACAGGCTGAAATGCTTTTTGCAAAATAAAGTATTTTAAGAGTCATCTTATTTTTCTCTGTTTTGTTACGTCTACAACTTTGAGTTCACTCACACTGAATATTTGGTTTGATCTAACTAAACAATACAAATTCGAAAGGGAAATCAAACTGTTTGAAGCTGGTTTGCTTACAATGATAGATTTAAACCAACTTTGAATGACTAAAACTTAAGAACTTGGAATGGATTATAAAATTAGGACTTTGAGGGATTGTTTTATTAAGGAAATTCAAAAATCAAAAAGTACTTGATGTAACGACAGAGACATACAGGGGGACAAGATTTAAAGCAATCTCAATACCATACCAAAATCTAAGACAGCTGTCAACCTCAATTAAAGGGACAGTTCACCCTAAAATCAAACATGCTTACCTGCAGGGCTATTCATCCATCTAGAATTTTTTTTTTTGGTGTGAGTTGCAGAGTTTGAGATATTAGCTCTAGACATGTCTGCCTTCTCTCCAATATAATGGGACGAAATGGCTTGTGACGTCAAGCTGAGTGCCAGCTCGTCTCTTTCCAGAAATCATTACCTGGTTACTAAAGATGATTAACAGACCTTGTTGTGAGCAGTTTCATGTATTTATTTTACCTTTATTTAACCAGGATGTCCCATCGAGACTGAAAATCTCTTTTACAAGAGAGAACCTGGCCAAGGTAGCAGCCAATCACAACATTTCAAAATGCACCAAATACAACATATTAAACAAAAATTCACAATAAAACAAAAACAGCTATTAAAACATAGTGGCCTCTCAAGAAAAACAAGCACGTCTCCATCACTACAATCTTTATGATGCCCTTAAATTCATCATTTGTAGTCGGAACTATTTTCTTTGATAGATTCTTCCAGAACTACTTTCTTTCTACTAGCGTCTGTCTGTACGTATACTGGAGAGAAGGCAGAAATCTCTATGTCCAGTATCTCCAAAACTCTATAATTCACACTAAAAACAATCTTTATGGATAAATAGCACTACAGGTATGAGTAAAAATATGTTTTTTCCATTTTAAGGTGAACTTTCTCTTTAAAATATGCCATTTATTCTGTCCCTGGTAGGAGCAGTTTATGTTTATTAATCATTCCAGCATTTCAGTGATTGCATAATGGCGGAGGCTCCAGCTGTTTAATGTTGTATAAACTCTTTCAAATGTTACTAAAGCATTTACAACTAAAATGCAGTTTCAGTTATGAAATGCAGTAAAATATCTAATATATCTGTCAATCTTTAGTTGATAAGAAAATAAGTCAGTTAATTTGAAAATAAATCCAAAGACAGATGAGTTTCATCTTTCATAAATAATGTTATTATTTATGTTCATTAACTGGCCCTTGACTTCCTTTCATTTTGCAAAAGATGCCCTCTGGTAAAGCAAGTTGAGTATGCCTGCACTAAAGTTTCAAAAAAACGAAACAAAATAAAACCAAAACCCCAGAAACTTTTGGAGGCTCAAACTTCGATAGACCTTTTTATACATGTCAAAGGTTTGAAAGCTTAAGCCTTTTATAGTGTTAATGTAACAATATCTAAAGTTTCAAACATATAAACCCCGCAGTGCAAACAGGCGGGCTGAAAACTATATTATTAATTATTCCCAGTGGCCGAGGGAATTTTCCACTTCAGAGTTAAAGACAGTAAATCACAGGACTACTCTCCACTCACACATACCAGACGTTAAACCTAGGGTGAAAAATTCAGCGGCGCAAAACCGAGCATGGAAGCCCGTACGCCGATCAGTCAGGGACAACAGAGAGCGTGCCCCCAACACTTCACCAACTTCCTTTACAGAGCCCTTTTTTTCCCAGCACATAAATCTGCCGTGTCATGCTGCGTAACACAAGATATGTAAGATACACTCCTGAGGGTCACCAACCCCGATGGAAACTTAGAGCATCAATTTCAATAAAGAATTTATTCGCACAAGGAGAAACGTTGGGTGGGGTGGGGGGGGGGTTGTCGAGGGAGGGAGGAGGAGGAGAGGAGGGAGAAAAAGAAACAAAATGGGTTTAAGGAACATAGCAAAAGCGTTTAACCACCGTAGAGCTGTGAGGCCAGGGTTTAGTCCCACAGGCGCTAAGCGGCAAATGGGTTCAATTACGGCTCTTGCTGGCCACACACACACGACTTCCATTGCTATTTCAATAAAGGGAACACCGCAGAGGGGGAACCGAACAGGAGGAGAAATGAAAAAGACAGAAAAATGAGCACAGAGGAGGGAAAAAAGAAAAAGAAAATCTCTCAATAATTCACACCAGATGATGCAATGTTCGTCATCACCTCGGATGTATGTTTTAACTTTAATCCAGAACTTTTAGGCAAATATAAAATAGGAAAAGGGTGCGAAGCAGAAATGTGAACAGACAGGAGAGGACGGCGACTATTCTGGTATTTAAATGCAAATCACACAAATAGAGGTCTGTGTTTTTTTTGTACTTTTTAGGTTGAGAAAGTATTTGTGGGCACTGAATTTCGGCAGCAAGCAAAACCAAACTGCAATGAGCAAAGTCAAAGGTTTAAAAGAGAACATCTTTCCTTCCGAATCTTGTTACATTAAAGCTACTGCACGGAGTTTTGAGCTGGTTAGAAAACAGATTCTCTGTGAATTCAGATGAAACATTAACATTTTACCCAAAGTTGCAGTGAGTAGTATGTTAGCCAGTTCAAAAGAAGCAGGAATAAATCAGATCAATTTATTTTTTGTGTCATATTTGGTGGTTATTATGGTGGAAACACTTCTGCTTTTGTCCACAGGGTCCGCCAAAATCAACAAAATATGAAAGTTCCTTGTAGTAGCTTTTAATAGAAAAAACATCCTCATTTAACTTGTAACTTATCCTTACCATTCATTTTTCAGGTGCAAAAAACAAGAAGAAAATCTCTCAATAATTCACACCAGATGATGCAACTTTCATCGTCACCTTGTATATTTTAACTTTAAACTTTAAACTTAAATCCAAAGCTTTTCAGCAAATATAAAATAGGAAAAGGGTCTGAAGCAGAAATGTAAACAGACAAATGGTTTTCCCTGGATGTTTTTGAGACAAGAGTGACAAAGTCTGGAGAACATGGAATTTTTCTGTGCACATTTCACTCTCCTGGCTCTATTTTCTCGTCAAATATGTGTGTTAACATAAAATAATCACTCATTATCAGTACTACATGAAACCAATTTATTATAATTTTTTAATCATGACTTTCACTATAGGGAAGTCAGCATAAAGGTGTTGGCATAAAAAAATTCAAGCCTTTACATTTTTGTTGCAGTTTTTAACAGGGATGGCAGCCCAATAACACAAGGGTGGCCCGCCTTTGTATTATACAGGCATGGAAAACCCTGTAGACAAGAGAGGAAAGTAGATAATGTAATGACTATTCTGGTATTTAAATGCAAATCAGAGTCAACACGCACAAACAGCGGTCTGTGTTTTTTTGTGCTTTTAGGTTGAGAAAGTAATTGTGGGTTTTAAGTCTCGACAACAAGCAAAACCAAACTGCAATGAACAAAGTCAAAGGTTTATAAGAGAACATCTTTCTTGTTACATTAAATAGAAAAAAACATCCTCTATAAACTTGTAACTTATCTTGATCATTAATTCAACGGGCGGAAAAAAAAAGAAAACATTCGTAAAAACTAGGCAACTAACCCCATAAACTATTCATAAATAACCACAACACAGTCCTGTCTAGAGCAAGTGGGCTCCAATAAAACCCAAAGAGTGAAAGCAAACAAAGAAACGAGGAGGAGAGTGAAAAAAAGAGGAGAGTGAGGTACAACGCAAACAGTGAGGAAGAAGGGAGAGGCAGTCAAAGCTGAGGAGAAGATGCCGTGACAGCCGGGAGAGTGTGGCGGGTGAAACCCGCTAGACCCCCTCCGCGACACTGAGCGTGCCCTCTCAGCCGCTCCACAACAACATTAACAACAACAGTGCACACACACATACACACGGTGCATGTTTGCACACAAGCAGCGGTGGTTTGAAACTTTAATGGCAGCGGCTATTTTCACAGAGCGGCGAGCGAGCGTTGGGAGAGTGATTCAGAGATTGAGTGATGGTGAGGGAAAAGGAGCTGAATGAAGGGCTCCATGACTGAGGTCACGGATCAGGCCGGCTTCTCTCTGCCGCAAAGCTCTCCCCTAAGTGCCTACAAGGAGGGCAGTGTGTGCATGTGTGTGAGTCTGCAGCAGTTAAAGGCCAACAACATCAGATACTTAACTCAGAAATTATTGTTTCTGAGTTCTTGATATTTTTCCTTCCTTGTTTGACATGAAACTGAATTTGCAGTAAAAATAAAACATGAAATGTGTACTGGCTCAGAAGCCAATCTGTCGTGTGAAATAAATTAGACATAACACATATGCCTTTCCAGTGTAAATAAAATAAGCTTCAAGAAAAGAGTGACTAATGGTGAGCGTCTACATGAGGGATTGTACGGTTAAATGGCGTTCACATCCACTGTGACAGAGGTTAGATATTCTCCTATTGCCCTCTAGTGTTGCAGAGGCAGAGCAGACTTCTGCTGCAGCAGAGCAGAGCAACAGCAGCAACAGGTTTGTGTTCGGGGTTTTTGGCATTTTGGCGTGTTTTTGAAGCCCTACCGAGGTTGAGGGCGACAGGATGATGTTTCCGATGGAGGCTTTAAGCTCGTCGATGGTGGCTCGGTTCTGATGCGTGCCGTTGTTTGGCTGAACGGGCTTGATTTCTACGTGGAACTTCCTGGGTTCATCTTCGTCCTCTGAGTCGCTGGACGAGTAGAAGGAATTCTCTTTGGCATGTGAGCAGAAAAACAGTTAAGGAGACAACGAGAACAGGCAGAGAACAGAAAAAAGAAAGACAGCGAGTGATCGTCTGCACTCCTCAGACTGCAGACGGGCTTGAACAGAAAAACAAACAGTAACAAAGCTGGACTGAGCCTGAGAGGGTGAGCAGCAGCGACACTAATGAGAAGGATATCGTTTTCATTTACTTCTGGCCTGATACAGAAGCCCTCTGCATCAACTTGTGGAACATTCTGTAAAAACACAAACAGAAAAATGTTTAAAATCAAACTTTGGTGAACTACTCAATTAACACAAAGTTAAAATGAATGTATCACATGTGTATCCTTTGTAAATACATTTTAAAGCAGCATTAAGATTTCCAAATTGCTATCAACACTATCTTATTAAACACGTTTTGTTTTATTGTCAAATTACATTTTAAGTTACATTTTCAATGAAATTTCAGGCAACTCAAAAGTTGAGGTGCATTATATTTGTAGTGTTGATGGTGATGATAAGGGACAGTTAGGCTTTGTGAAACTTCTAAACTGATGTCGTGTTGCTGTGTAGTATAATAGCCTTGGAATGAGGAGCCTGAATGTCTCACGCTCTGTGCACCTGATGTCAACTGCTGTAACTTTATCTGTTATAATGCATGTTTTTTTAATGTTTTGCTATGTTTTATAACACCTGCTGCAACACAAATCGCCTGCTGAATAAAAATAGAAATAATAAATTGAATTGAAATGCTTTAAATTGTTCAATACATGTAATGTTATACAATTCAAACAATTAACTGATAATAATTAATTAATTACTTAACTGACTAGTACCTGTTTAATGGTTTCAAACTATTTTTTCTCTTGGCATATTAATCTAAAAAAAAAAAAAAAATTAAAATCACTATGTCACTCTGTACCAAACAAACATATTTAATATAACCAGAGAATCTCTGCAGCACTAAAGTACTTCATTTATAATGCTGTTTTGTCACACATTTTCCCTTGCAGCTTCTGTAATTCTTCTCCGTACCCTAAATTTTTTAGCAAAGTCAAAACTTAAATTTATTTATTTATTTTTTTTCAATCTAAATCCAATCTAAATGTATAAACTGTCATCAAAGTTAATCAGTCCACTGAGCGTAAATCATGTAGTTGACATTTGTTTAACAGGGACAGGAACTAATCAATCTCAATATATATATACAGTGTCTACAATCATATTACATATGGAACAACTTAAAAACACACTGAGAATCATTTAATTCTGCACGGCCAATGAGAAGCACTGGAAAATGTCCCAAGAAACTTCTGAAACACATGTGAACAAACATATCTTTGTGCACACAGAGAGCTTAGTGTTGCCAGCTAACATTTTCACAACTTTGTAATACATTAAACATTCATACATGCTACTTTAGAGGATATATGATGAGAGAAAATGTTTCAAAAAATAAGTACCCCTAATCGTTTCTCATTAATTTATATTTATGAACATTCTTTTTATTGTTTTACAAATAAAAAATAAGTCTGGATAAGGTTATTCACTGTGTGGAAGTGTTTCTGTGTGTTTTAGCTTACTTACAGCATTCTGGATGTCTATGGCTCCATAGTGTCCATGGGGAGCGCCATTGGCAGTGCTCTACAGGCACAAACCGAGAGAAATGAATGAATGAATGAATGAACGAACAAATCTACAACATAAACAGGAGGGAACAGTGGATGAGAAAGCGAGAGAGCCACATGATACGTAGCAGAATATAAAATACAAGGATCTTTTGCACCTCCTCCTGTTTGAACATACAAAGCTGATTTATCAGCTGAGGTATCAAGTCAAAGTTAAAAAAAAAAACTAGCTGATTTGATTAAAAAAAAAATATACTCACAGCAATTTCAACTTCCGTAGACTCCCTGGAAGACAAGATCATCATACCAAAAGATGAAATTCAAATTAATAACTGATGGGAAAACAAAGGTAAGTTGCATAAATTGTGTTGTTGGACTAAAGATGCAGAAGTCTTCACTCACGTGGAGTCCGTGTCCTTGTCTTTCCTGCGACCGGGGATGCCAAATGGTTTCCTCTTTCTGGGTTTGGCACCTTAATACAAAAACAGAATGTTTTTTAACCACAGATAAAAAAAATGTCACTATTGAGTGGTCACAAAAGATCGTTATGTTGTTGAAGGTTTGAGCCGATGAAGAATAAAAGATGGTGGGACTCGATAAAGAGGAATAATATTTGAGTTATATATAATATATTTGTATTAATGTGTAACATTAAGTTAAGATATCAGATATGAAGATACATATGTTGAGTATGTGCGTTTATGTGGACTAGATGTGTGTCGTTGTTAAGGGTTTCAAGATTTCCAAATTTTCTAAATCAAAAATCAATGAAAATCAGTGGAAATCAAAACCAGGATTGGCATTTCTCACAGGATTTTTTTCTCCTCTCCACATTCTTATACAAATCAGACAGATGTCCAAAGAAAAACACAGAAGATGACGCAGTGTGTGACTCTTCTTTTTGTTTTTGTGCTTAACAGTTTGTTCCCAATTGATTGGTAAAATAAGTTGTTGTTATTACATTTTATTTATTTAGATTTAATGATACTACGTTTTTTTTTTACTACTTTGTTGTTAAGATTGTGGGTCTTTGTTTTGTTTATGTGGAAAGTGTATGATGTTGAGAAATTTAAATGAAATCTTATAAAAATAAAAACTTGCTTTAAACATCCACGGCTTAACTTAAGTGAAATGTTACTTGCAACGTAGCTGTTAAAACTTCCTTTAAGTGTTGTGACAAGACTTACCTTCAGTGGCAATGGCTGTATTGCACTCCTCAAACTCAATGGGTCCTAATGAGACAAAAAAAATTCATTTAGGTTCATTTGGCACAGAAAGGGTCAATGACCCACTGCTGTGAATGCTGTGAATGTACATCACGCAATAATCACACACACACATACACACTCCACAAACACACTTTGGCAAACACACAACATGCAGTCTGGCGTGCCATACAGAGTGTGTATACAAACAGGGCCGGGCTGGTCCCAGAGGGCAGACAGGGTCAATAGCGGAGTCAACTGTGTGTCTGGTGGCCCTCACAGAGATGCGACACTCCCTCCTGGGAACACAAAGCACTGGACTACAGCACTGAGTCTTCCTCACATACTGTTCAAAGCCCCACCTGGGGCATGTGAATCATCACAATCATGAACCAATAAATCAACGCTGGACTGTTGGTATTCAGAGCAAACAGCGGGTATGAAGACTAAACTGAGCTGTAACTAAACCTCCCCACATGGGACACGCAACAACGCACTAACCCTATTACAATAAGACAAACAAGCTCGAGATTACATGCAGTGAAGTGTTTAAAGCCACATGGACAAATCTGCTCTCAGGCTTAAGAGATGCCCTTCCCTCCTTCTCTTTGGCATGCAAAGACTGACCAGAAAAAAAATCCAGACCATATATAAAACAAACAAACGTAATAAATGCAGACATGAGCGTACACTCAACAAAAATACAAACTCAAGTAACTGGAAGCTACGATGAATGGTCAAATTTGCAGAAAAGTTGGGGTAATTGGACAAAATTGCAAGGTTATGCAGAATTCACAGGGTTTGATGCAGC
>JAJHUR010087800.1:3465-34505 GCA_027495735.1 Lutjanus campechanus | reverse complement strand
GTTATATAGTGCTCTGTATGGAACCCCTCTTTGATTTGAACATAGTTTCTGAGCTTTGGTTTAGCCCAAATCTCTTCTCTCCATTGGTCATTGTGAATCTTTACTAGTTTTTCCTTGACTACATTTATATTACACTGCAAATTGTTCCTAAATATATAATTTAAATCCGAAAATGAAAATAATGCAGAAGCCTCTTTTGCCCAAGGATGATTATGAGTTCTATCCCAGTTAAAAATCTTTTTGGTCAACCTTTCCTCTGGCAATTGAACAAGGCGGTTCCACAACCGAACTATTTCACATCTCTGTTTCACAAGACACGACACCCATCCCATGTCCCCTTCAATAGCCCCCTTAGCAGTATATTATATTATTATATTATATGATCAATGGTTAAATTCCTTTGTGGGTTACCTTTTTAGAATGGTGGCACCAGTCAGACTGATGGCTAGGTACCTCCATGAATGTGAAGGTTCATAGTATGTGCAACTCCTGTGTTCTGCGAGGTAAAATTACTGATTTCATATGGAGTTTTGTTTGTTGGGAGAAAATGATTTTTGACTCATGTAACAATGGTTTCAAGTCAGAAAAGGCTGTTGATGGCAAAGTAATGCAGTGAAAATATCCTAAATATAGTGTGCACTTAAACTGGTATTATTTTTTCAAGTGGCTAAAATACCTTTTGTTGCTGACCCTGTCCAGTTTCATTTCTGTGCTGGTACTCCTCTCTGCTTCACCTAACAGGGGATGTGCCAGCCACCATTTACTGTAGTTAATAAACTGACTGTCAATAAGTACCTCATACAACCCCACATAAAATAATCCTAACTATCCCTTTAATTGTCTGCCTTGAGTAACAGTGTATTCTTTACTTTTTTCTTCCATTTTATTAATCTATTTAAATCATTTCTGAGTCGATGTTTGTCCAATTCAAACATAACATAAAGTACTGCAGTAAAACACATGAATCTATTGTACACACCGAAGCAGCAGTGTATTTCACAGGAATTAAGTCATTCTTTAGCCTGTTTTTTACCTAATAGTTCCCACAGTGAGTGTTTAATAAGCTACTGATGAAAGAGGCAAAAATAGACTTAAAACAGATTATCTGATGGCAGTATCAGAGGAGTGGAAAGGCTTGGTGTGACCCCGCACCGACACACATCCCGGCTGTGAAATCTTAACTGGCGTCTCCCTCCTAGTGAGCACAGTCTCAAGGGATGTCGCTTGTTGGCTCTGAGCGTCTCCTGCCTTCGCTCTGGGACAGGTTGTTACAGCTGCATGCTTCTTGGCAGCCGGCGCTCGGCTTGCAAAATATAGTGAGAAGTTTATAGAATGAGCTGACTTTGTAGAAATCTCTCATTCTTCCATTTCACTGAATTACATAAGGTGCAGACCTTTAGATTGTGATGTTCAGTGTCACGCAAGAGGCAAGTGCTTTTGTCACGGACAGAGAAATTGTCTACTAAACATCATAATAGACTTCCCAACAGTAGAGTCATGTGGAGACCAGGGTCAAGTCAAGAGTTATGTATGTGTGTAATTGTGTCAATGAGACAAAATTGTTATATACAGTACAGTAACAGTCTGAGATTCCAGTGTTTTCTTCTTTCTCTTTCATATACTGCAGTTTTGGATTTGAAATGGGTATACATGAGAGCAGGCATACATCATGTCCCTGTCTTGAGAACGGCCACACCCGCCTTTGGGTGAAAACAAGGCCTTATAAAGTGCCAGTGCCAAATTGGAAAAAAAAAACTATGGCACAATGCCCAAAAGCTGCTGCCCAGTTTATGATTTTCTTTTCTTCCCTACAGAGTGACGGATAGTAAAAGAAGAGATCTGTATTGTCAGGCTATATACAGAGAGAATGAAAATGGTTAAGTATGGGACCCAGCCAGTCAGTAAGTGTCCGTCTGTAGCAAACACTTCATAACAGGTTAGTTAATGATGTTAATGATGATTGTGCCTGCTATCAAAGTGAATCGAAGTCTTAGTAACAGCATTGGTTGTTGATCGGCAATGACATAACGTAATTCTTGCCTGAATTGCCATAGGATTTGAAATTATAGCTAAAAAGCCATTCAGTGTTCTTATTTTATACTATTGAATTGGCAAAGACCATTGAATTGCAGTGAAATTAGAGGGGCTGCTTTCACTGAAAAAGAGGCGAGGGCATGAAAAGATTGGCTGCTCTCATCTATGCATTTATCTATGATGCATCTATGCTGCTCTCAACTATACAACACGGTACATCATATTTACAAAAGATCCCTTTACTGAGCCATTTATATTGCCATTTTTATCTCTGACTCAAGGGTTCTCAGTGCAGCATGCCAGCCAATGCCAGACGTCAGAAACATTTTGTGCGGCCCCTAAAGGGACATGTAATGAATGCATTATGTTTTAATCACTCAATTTCAATACTTTGACTTTCAATAGCTTACATTTAATACAGTTATCGGCTGCTACACCAAACTACACCCCCCAAAACAAGTGTTTGTCAGGTGGGAATGACAACTTGTAGAGAGCTACTGGTTGCATGGCAACTAGTGGCACCTTGGAAGTGTTGCAGGAAATATGTTCTGTCATCAATGCTAGTGCTGTATTTTGATGGACAACTCTGAAGTTTAACATGGAAGTAAGATGGAAAAGCCACCATGGGAAAAAACGCTGTGTGGTTGAGGAGAAAAGGAGGTTTTGAGAAAAATGGATCAACTCGTATTTATTGGACCCTGGGGAGCAGATTAAGTGATCTGTCTTATCTGCAAATGAATTTGCTGCTCAAGGAATTTAATAACACTATTAGGAGACCAAGCACTAATCCTACGACAAGTTCATGGGTTGTTCTGTGCAGCTCTCAATCATATACTGGCTTCTTAAATAGTCACTCTGTAATAGTTTGGGGCTTTCATAGTCACTTTGTGTTTTATTTTGGTATGTCTTCCCTCGTGTGTCCTTGTTGGTATTACCTCCTGTCTTTGCCCGTTTTCCCGCTCATTTTGATTGCTGATTATTTTCACCTGTTCTTGATTGCCCTCACCACCATCATCTTGTTATCCTCCCCAGTACACAGGAGAAGTCTCCTCTATTTTTCCTGTGGCTTTTACCCCAGTGTTTGTTCCCCTCAGTGCTTTTTTTTTGGATTTTGGCATTTTTTAAAATGTTTTTCTCCTTCCTCATATTTTGTATTTATTGTTTGGTTTTACCTCATTTTGTTTGAGGACTCTCCCTGCCTTACATTCATGTAAGCCTTTTGTATGGTTTTGTTTTTGTTCATTAAATATCACGGAACTGCTCCCGTCTGTCTCTGTTGTCTGCATTTTGGTCCAAACCTGTAACTCTTGAATTGTGACACACTCAATCCTCAAAACTTTAGGAACCTTTGGTTTAATGAGACATCTAAGTCTATGTTAAGCATTTAAAACTACACTAACTAAAACTATCTGTGTGTAATGTGGAAGAGGATTGCTTGTCTTGATGAACCCACAGAGAATTATCACCTGATCCTGCTGTTCCCCTCAGCTCTACCAAGACTTTCACCCCCTCTCAGTCATAGTTTTGGTGGTCTGACCCACAATTTTTCTGTCTTGGTTCACTTTACTGCTCTCTTGTCATAGTTTTTGACTGAAGCTGGCAGCTGTTTTCAGTGGATAAGGTCTAAAAATCACGTCATCAAACGGTCAGACAGTCTCTGGGCGCTATGCCTGGTGTTGCCCCTTTTTCCTCCCTCATTACTGACTAAGACCAGGAAAGTGCAAATAGAATCAAATTTGGCAAGTTCTCACACGTTTGAGACCAAAAGAAAGTGGGCTTTAATCAGCGGTGTGCACAGACTGGCCTGTCAAACTTGTTTAAATCTTTGCTCAGCTCTGCTCAGCACCCAAGATACCATCACCTGCAGCCAGACTCAAACGTCACATGATAGACTACAGTTATAATTCGTGTTCCTGGTTTGGATTTTGCTTGTTCTGGTAAGTGTGACCCTCCAGTCTGCTCCCATCTCTGCTTTACAAGCTCTTCCATCTGGTATGGACACCGTTAAACAAACAAGCCTCAAGTCGCAGAGAGGATATGAGCATTTGCTTGCAGCTCTGTATTCGACAGCCTTGGATAACACACTATTTTCGATCTGTTTGCTGTTATACTGCAGGCATTACAACTGAAGTGTTTGTGCACAGAGATCTACTGGTAAATAGACAATGTGGTGTTTCTTTGGTTGAGGTTCAGTAAGTAGTTTGTCGGTTCAGGTTGGTCACTTATGCAGCTGTGGGAGAAGCATCATCTCCACCAGTAACTCGGACGCTTTGAGGGGCAGGGGCAAAAAAATGAAAAGGGCACGTTTTTTTGTCCACTTTAAAGGAACCCTGAAGGTCACTTTATCATGTCTTTTGCCACTGTGAGGGTACTTTATCACTTTTTCTCCACTGGAAGGAAATCCTAGAGGACACTTTATCATGTTTTGCCCACTGGAAGGGCACTCTAAAGGGAACTTTATCACATTTTGTCTACTAAAGTGACACCCCAGAGGACATTTTATCGTGTTTTCTCCACTAGAAGGGCGTAAGAGGGCATTTTATCACATTTTGTCCACTCGAAGAGCACCCTAGACAGCACATCACAACTTTTTTTTTTCCATTAGAGGGGCACCCTACAGGGTACTTTATCATGCTTTGTCCACAAGAAGGGCACTCAAGAGGACACTTTATCATATTGTCTCAGACATTGGACCACTCTAGACAGCATTTATCATGTTTTATCTACCATAGCAAAACCCAAGAGGGCAGATTTGTGTTTTTCCGAACATGGGGGTACCTAACCCACCTCCCCAAGTCCAGGAAGGGGTTTTAAAGTGTTGCGTGAAGTATTAATCACATTGGTCTTTTTCTATAAATTTTAAATGGAACAGGTGTAGGCCCAGCTGTACCTTAAAGTTTTTATGACAAAAAAAATTGCAGTTTAGCAGTTTTTTTCATAATGCAGTAGATATTGAACTCACCTACATACTGTAAAGAGCAAAAGAGACAGCAGACGGATGAGTCAGTAGTTGAGCCACTCATATTAATAAATCTTTTTCTCTTTTTCTCCTCTCTATGTCTCACTCATACACGCACGCACAGATGTTAATTACGGGTCATTACCAGAGGCTGACCTGATTAGAGATTTAAAAAGAAAATTGTTTTATGCCCTTCTCACAGCAGGAGCAACACAAACAAAACAATATCATAATGTACTGATGAATGAGAGTAGAAAGGCAGGCGCACAATGACAGCGATATGTTATGAATAAAAGATCAGATGCTGCTGTGAAACACGTCTTCCTTGACAATGTGACGCACCTTTTAGATATTCCTCAAAGCGCATGAAGGACCAAAGAGGTCAGAGACAAGAGTGTCACTGAAAATCACTGAGAAATGGGATCAGTTGGAGAGAAGCATTAGTGAAGTAAACATGTTGTTACAAGTGCGCAGATTCATCTTTTCACAAAGTTTTCCAGTGGTAGCCTACAGCAGTGGTTCTCAACCTTTTCAACTTGCAACCCCCCTAGAACAACTGCCTGCATAGAGGCTGGCCATTTATGACTGGCTGGAAGGTTTCTATTATTATCAAGCACAACATGACTTCTCAAACATAGTTCTGTCAACAATTTAACAATCTTGCTACATCAGTTCACAAGTTATAGATAGCCTTGACAGTAATGTTATTCAGATTTGAGCCAAGAGATGCTTTCTTGGGGTTTACAAATATACCGCTAAGGGAGCTACTGTACTGAAGAGGCCATGGGATGGGAGTCATATCTTGTGAAGCAGAGATGTGAAATAGTTTGGCTGTGGAACTGCCTTGTTCAATTGCCAGAGGAAAGGATGAACAAAAAGATCTTTAACTGGTATGGAGCTCGCAATCATCTTCGGGCAAAAGAGGTTTCTGTAATACTTTTTTTCTCTGATTTAAATTTTATTTTCAGGAACAATTTGCAGTGTAATATAAATATAGAAAACCAAAACTACTAAAGAGAAATAAAGAACAGTGGGAAAGAAGAGATTTGGTCTAAACCAAAGTGCAGAAATGACATTCAAATCAAAGAAGATTTCTTCACAGAACCTTACACAACTATTACTTTAAAGAGAGGGCAGAGGTCCCTCCGTGCCCAGTTAAGAACTGGTACCCTACCACTGGCAATTCAGGTAGGCAGATATAAAGGCATCTCTGAAGAGCAACATATTTGTGTTCTTTCTGATGAATTTCATTTTCTGCTCTACCGTCCTGGATACAGTAATTTGAGGAACCATCTGTTTGAAAAAAATCCATCTGAAGAAATCCTAATTTATTTTGGTTGTCTGATGGTGATATGTTGCCTTTGCTCTTTAATGAGGAGACTTTTGTCTTCGCAATCTTTATAGAAAATGCATGACAATTAAGACAGAGAACATTGTATCCAACATAATAAGATGTTTATATCGTGGAGTTTAAATGTTCTGAAACCTTCCCTTTTATGAAGTTGTGGAATTGTTAATGATTTGTCATGTGGCCATCTTGGCTGATTTTTGCTTCGTATCTTGTAAGCCCATATGGGCTTGGCACCATATGGTGCAGGACACCTAAGTAAATAAAAATCAATTAATACAGATTTGTGAAGTGAGTGGCTTTGCCTCAGAGGTATTTTTTCCCCATTTCATAGTTTTCTTTTAATAATATCCTTGAAGATGTCAGTTCAGGTTGGTTTTCACTCTCCAGTTGGTTGCAGAATTGTGGGGGTAGCAAACAGTCCAATATTAAAGAATATTAAAGCCACCTGCCTAATATTGTAATACTGTGCAGGTCCCCCTTGAGCTGCCAAAACAGGTCTGACCTGTCGAAGCATGGACTCCACAAGACCTCTGAAGGTGTCCTGTGGTATCTGGCACCAAGAGTTTAAGTCCTCTAGTTGCGAGGTGGAGCCCCCATGGATCGAACTTGTTCCACCTTCTTCCATCACTACATGGTCGATTTCTGATGCTACGCAGCAAATTGTGAAACACAATTGAGTGAGTGGTTCTACAGAGAACTCATCTAGGCTGTAACAGTTTCACCCAGAATCCTCTCTGGAGGTTCTGTCCAGAACCTTTCCACCTTCTAAAGGTGTCAACAAGAACCCACCCAGATGGTTCTACTGAGAGCCTTTTTATATTCCAAGGGTTTTAACAGCCCACCAAGGGGGTTCTATCAAGAACCTTGTTATATCCCAAGGATATTTTCGAGAACACACTGAGAGAGCTCTTAAGAGAACCTTTTTATAGTCCAAGGGTTTAATTGAGAACTCACCCAGGGGATTTTACCAAGAGCCCTTTTATGTTATGGTGCTAAAACATTTGACAAAACCATTGATGAAAAAGTTTGTCAAGGATTTCAACAATCCATGAGGAGGTCTTTCTTCTAAAAAGATTTCTTGGGATGAAAATGGTTCTTAATGGAATCCTTAAATTACAAAAAACAACAACATTGCAATGTTAAACTTGCTCAGATCTTTAAGCTGCACCCTTTCTCTGCATCCAACACATCAACTTGAAGAACTGACTGTTCAATTGCTTTCTATTATATCCCACGATTTGACGCATGCTTTGAGTTGTGCCTGATCAGTGTATATTCTGTCAGAAATACAACCGAAGAGCAACTGATGTATCCATTTGCAACAAGGCCAAACAAACTTTAGTGGTTCAAAAAATAATTGGCTTTTTTCCATCATGCCATGAGCAACCGCAACCTGATTTCACATTGAGCATGGCATGAGTAGTTTTCCACACAACAGCAGGAGCAGTAAAAAGAGTTGGTTGCCTTGCTGAGGAGCTGGGGGTGTGCAGCCTGTCGCCTGCAGCTCTTCATCAAACAGCTCACTGTTGCTGTTCCTTCTTGTTCCATTACTCAGTGTAACATGTAAAACTATCACCCCAATGTTTTGCCACTTGAACTCTTTAAAAAGTCCAGCGTGTAAGATTTAGTGGCATTCATGGGCAAAATATGACAGAAATGGAATATAACATTCATACACATGTTTTCATGTGTATAATCGCCTGCAAATAAGAATAATTGTGTTTTTGTTACCTTAGAACGAGCCGTTTATATCACAGGTCCTCTTTCATGAAGTCTGCCGTGTTGCAACAGTCACACAGAACGGACAAACCAAACACTGGTTCTAGATACAGCCTTTTGCATTTTTTGTGAGTTTTGCTGTCATCTTAGGTTCTTCTACATGCTTGAGAGGGGAGGGTGAGGCGAGATGTTTGCAATCTTCAAGCTCATTGCTAGATGCCACTAAATCATACACACTGGTCCTTGAAGCAGCAGGAGAATACGCGCAGGCATCCATTCTTTTGAATCACCTTTGAGTGTTAAGACTATTTGAATCCACCGCAGAAATGGCGGACCCCGCTACTAACATGAAAACTAGGCTTCAGAGAGGTAAATACAGAAGTTTGATTGAATGGAGCATAAAAATATCATTGTTTGATTTAATAATTTGATATTTCCATCTGAAATGCAGCATGGGACACAAAGCTGTTTATGTTTTTACATGCACAATTTTTTTTACTTTTTCATCAAAGAACCAGAAATTTCTAACTTTTTCACTGATAATTATTGTTGCATTTCCATCTTTAATTTTGTACCTGCAGTCCAAGTCATGTGACTCAAGTCCACAGTTCTGGACAATTCAGCCATGAGAATTTCATCCACATTCAAGCTATAAAGAGCTTCAACTGTCAATCAAGTTGCAATGTCTGTGCATAATATGAATGAGACTTTTACTTGCAGAACCTTACATTGTACTGCATTAAGTCACCCAACTTCTCAACTCCATCTTAAACTAAAGGAAACCATAGCAACAGTCCCTCTGCTGAGTGCCATGTTGTGAGTTATGTCTGACTGACCTAAGCATGGGTTGAATTGACTACAAACAAATCAATAACTGAGTTTATAGGGAAAACTATTTTGCTTTGTTGTGTGTGTTTTTCCACCTACACCGCTATCAGGACACTTTGTTGTGTTTTATAGCTTGAATAGTTTATGGAAATAATTACAGGGACATTACAAAGCGTCAATGACAACCTGACTGGCATCATAAACACATATTACCAAAATCAATCAAAATATCACAAAAAACATGGTATTTTTCATAAACAACCCAAAGATGTCCCATCTTTTTGTCTCTGTCTGTTTGTTCACCTTTAATTGTTTCGTTCTGCTTCACACACACGTGCAAATTGTGAGATCTTCGGAAGAAAAGCTCTCTCCTCTTGTGATTCCATCTCTCCTCTTATTAGTATTTCTTCAGGATACGTCAGCTGGTTCACACACAGAGCATGTGTTCTCTTCCAGGCAAAATCACTGAAGTATTGATTTGCTGTATTACCTCCTTGCCACTGCCATTGGGCAGACTGGGAGCGAGACTGTTAGCTGATCTATATTGATTAATGAGGACAAATGTATGGAGGATATGCTGTTACACCAAATAAATACTTCTGCTGTTGTCTCGTTCACATTTCCTCAATTAATATTTAAAGCTTTTGAGGTTTGTGGGTTTGCAGTAAATATCCCTCTGACACAGACACATCTTCTTCTTCCTTCTGCTTCTTCTGGGTTGTTTTATTTATCAGTCCTTTAATGGGACACATTAAGGGTGACAAACCACAACTTGGAGAAAAAATACAGGGGGAAATTGACAGAGGGAAAACCATACCAGAAGTGTCAGCACTAAAACAGACTGATGACTAGATACAAGCAAAATATTTAATCCACAAGTCCAGCAGTTCTGATATGTCTTTAAACACAGAAAATATTCCAAATAAGAAATATAATTATAAACATATACATTAATATACAAACTAGACACAGTCACAAGTGCAAAAGCAAGCAAAAACTCACAAGTAAAATACCTTCTCCATCACAAGGCCCTCTTCTTGCAGCACCCGCCGCGTTCTCCAGCTGATGTCAAGGTAGAGTAATTAACATTTATCAGTCTCCAAGAGAGACCTTTCCTCCTCATGGGGAGAATGATGTGTAACCTGCCATGGTCTTTACTTGCCCACCGCTCTGCTCCCTCAGCCATTACCAACAACAAGCAGTCAGGGAGAGCGCTCGGATCAAGGCCGAGCTGTCATCAGCTGCCATTATACGCTGTAGAGCATGGTAATACTGAGTGACCGGCCAATTTGATATGGCGGGCTCGACTTGCAAAGTTCATGACCGGCGATACAGCCATTAGATCTAATGTGCACCCGCGTAAGTAATGGTATCTTGTAAAAAACAGGAAGAGGAAAGTATTGACTGATCATTATCATCATGAATAAAAAAGGTAAAAACCTTACTTTTTCTGCGTGGTTCACTTCATCGGTGTAGCTAATGGGTTTTAGGATTATAATGAACAATATACTCTCATGCTCATTATGTGTAGTATAGCTGTATTTTGGGCAGCTGGACCTCACCAGAAAAATGTGCGTGTTAGTTGCATGTGTAAGCAACTTATTCCGACTGATATGTCTGTTTATTGTTAGGCTGCAACCTCTAGTGGGTGTAGTAAGTACAGAACTATAAAGAGCAAGACAGTCCACATGGAGGAGGTGTGTGGAAGGAAGGTTCAAACAAACACAGCACATTCACCCAGAAGACTGAGGTTCAAGTCATGTGTGAAACAAAAAGTGAACATGGAGTTATTTAAAGTTTTGTTATGGATGAGAATCTCATAACGTCACTTCAGTCGTGTGAGTGATGTCACTTCTGTCACGTTACATCTCTTTTTCTAAACCTACCCAAGTAATTTTATGTCTTTTACAATGTAAACCACAGGTGCAATGTCATGTGACTTATGTAACGTGGTTATGGTCTGGTAAGCCTGTCGCTGCCAATACTGTCTATGTCATAATTGGCAATCGACCTATTCTGTCATATGTATGAGAATGTGTTGGGGTAACACTTTATTTGAAGGTGTGTGAATAATACACTGTCATAACCATTGCCATAATGACATCTTTATGACAATTTTAAATGGTACTACTTTATGGAAGTCAAAGAAATGATTCATGACACACTTATGATGGTCTTATGACGCCCAGTGTCAAAGCCCACCACAATGTCATGTCAAAACGTAAAGCTCAAACAGTTTCTTGAAATTTGATAATGTCAAGTTGTTATAACAAAGACATCTCAAAAAAAGCCAACTTTGTATTAAAAATGGCATAATTAACCAAATGGCACTAATTACAACAGCCGTGACATGGTTATGACAGTTTAATGACAGTCTTATGGACACCCTTTAAAATAAAGTGTTTGAATAGAATAAAACCATGCAGTCTGTGAGAAGAACTCATACTGCAGTTAGAGGTTATATAATACTATCTGCCTTTGTTCCAGGAACAGTGATACATTCCATTCCTGTATTTTTGTCTTCCTAAACATATAGCAAACCCACTTGTGTGCGGTCAGGAATCATGATAAATAATTGAATCAACAACACAGGCTTACATCTTCTGTGCAATGTTTGGCTACTTCAAAAGTATTAAAGTAGCTTAGCTGAAAGAGTGGTTGAAGTTCTTCTCTATAACATAAAATATTCATCAAGTAATAAAGTTGAATTTGAGAAAAAAAACTGTATTATTTATTAATAGTTTAACAGTCAAAAACTTGGCTAATCTGCTTCATCAGGACTGCTTGGCTGTGGTTTGATCAGATTTGAGTGTGGTTTGGAAATATATGCAAATAGAGTTTGTTTTCTTATGCTTTGTTGTTTGCCACATTATTCTTATTCAAATGTAAAATCCTAAATGCTAAATCTTGGCTGGTGCAACGTACATGACATTACCTTTTTCTAGCCAAGCCCTGCCCACTTCAAACCAGTGACAAGAAAACAGACAGAAACAAAAATACAGATGCTACAGATATCTCATGTGAAATAACCAACAATGTTCCAACTCTGCCAGAAAATTGTGTGTTCATGTCGGACCCCATCACTCATAGAAGCATATTAAAAAAATCGATTTCAGCATCTTAGAGGTTGTTGAGATCATCTAGTACCACGCTGTCTGACAGCACCCTAAGCAGTTCAATTTCAGCTCTTAATTAAAGCTGATCTTAGTATGTCAAAATATTTATACTGCATGAATTATTAATATGCAAGATTCAGTGTTCAATGTTTAATAGCTACACTTTACCATAAAATAGAAATATTCTAGATGTTGTGTGCTGCATTTTCGCCTTTCTACCCTGAAGTCAGCTTGATATCATGGGTATGTTTGGTAGCTTTGGGACATCCACCTGGATTTCAGATAAAGTGCTGTGGGTTTAAACAATGTTTGGCTGGAAGATATGAGTTTGTAATGACTAGTGTGCTGGCATGCCACTGCTTGTTACACAATCAGATATAAAGTACCACAGAGACAACACAGGGCTCCTTCCTCTGATTGACCGTGCGTATTGGCAAGAGCCAATTATGTTACAGTTCTGCACGTGGAATCCCAATGACTCCGATGCAATCATGCAAGATGGTGCAGTCTTCAGGCTGGTGTGAATCTCATGAAGAATTGCAGTTGTTCAAGCCTCTGGAAATTTGGTGTGAAATAGTAAAAATTCATATATGATATCAAGTATCTCATTAAGCAGCCACAAAAATCTGAATGAAAACAAACATTCATAACTATAAAAAAAAAAAAAAACTTACTGTTTAGACCAGGGGTATTCCATGTTTTCCAGGACATGGACCCCTTCGCTGATAGAGAGACCCTCTACGATGTACTGAATATTTTCAGGTCTTCTCTCTTTTTGAGTTTACCCATAGCAGCAGTTGTATCATGGCTAATGTTAGTTGTGTTAGCCTCACCCTCTGTCCTATGGCCGGTGGTTTCTGAGATGGAGGGTATGTCAGAGTCTCTTGCTCGTGAAACAATCAGTGTGACAGGGTTCGTGACAAAGCAGCATTGGTAGTTGACAAGCTGGGAAGAAAATGTGTTGAATACTCACAACATCTGATAACACTGCAAATGGGTTTTAATATTGGAGTAAATGGACAGCCTTGTGTGCCCGTATGAGACGCTGAAGGGCTGTGATAGAAACCTTATATTTGACCACTTGGGATGAGAACAGATGGATGTTTTTGTTTGTTGATTTATCTTTGCTAAAAAAAAAATACTGCACATTGGATTCATGTTAATATGCATTTTCATTTATATTTTTTATTATTTTATTCTATTTTCATACAAAAAAAAATTAGCAAACAATCAAAGCCCTACAGTAACTCTGAGGACCACCTAGACAGATCCCCTGCTGGAGAGAGAGTGTTTAGATCTTTTCTCAAGACTGCCGAGGTGTGGCAGATCACTTTTTGACATCTCCCTCAGGAGTACAGGAGCATGGAAACTAAGCAGTGCACTGCTGAGGACAGGGTCAGCAACAGAATAAATGTATTTTAGGACCACTTAGAAAGATCAACAGTTGAAGTGTACACCATATTTAGAATGATTTCACTCAGACCTTTCTGACAGGGAACTGAAGCTGCCATCTATGCTCCCTGCAAAGCCACCTGGCTCTAGTGACAAATTTAGTAATTTTACTTTGGTTGGTTTGTTTTTGTTATTGTGTTTTAACACATTATGCGTTATTTGCTGTGGATTGACACAGCAACTCCTGTGTTCTTGTTGTTTTTGTCAAAGGAATTTGGGTGGGACAATTGAGGTGTATTTTAATGATTGATTTGTGGAATTAATTGTGCAATTTATGTAATAAAATTCTAAACAAGTCCAATTCTTTTAAAAAAATATATATTTTTATTGATTTTTTCAAAATTAAAATAAAAGCAATAAGTAAACTTAAAGATTTACATATACTCCAACAGGCAAACAAAACAAAGACAACAAATCAAAACAAACAAACAAAAAACATTACCTTTCCTCATTTTCAAGTGCTCAGCAAACATCTTGGTGACTTTCAAGATATTTAATAAAATGTCCCCATATTTTGAAAAAGCTCTGTATTTTCCCCTTAGTGGCATAATTCAGCTTTTCCATGGCCAAACAGCCAGAAATACTTTTAAACAAATGTCCATCTGTAGGTGCTTCTGTGCTCTTCCAGGCAGTTGCAATACAGTGTTTAGCCTGAAGTGAGCATAAAGTGACAATTTTTTAAAATTAGTTTTAACATCAGTGGAGGAAGTCCAAGGATAACTAGCTGAGGGCAGACAGGTAACCTAATAGAAATAATACCCGAAATAGTTTGTATGACCTCTTCCCAGAATTGTTTAATTCTGGGGCAGCTCCAAATGCAGTGGAATAATGTGTCTTCTTCTAGGCCACATTTATGAATCAGGATTATTATTATCAAAACGATGTAGCATGGAGGGAGTTATGTATGTACGCATAATCCATTTGAATTGTATAAGCTTAAATCTGGTATTGATTGTCTGGCTCTGTGCATCTTGACAGACTCTCTTCCATTCGTCTTCAGAGATTTCTACCTCTAAGTCACTAGACCATGCCAATCGATTGTTATCTGAGGATTCTTTAGATTTAGCCACAATCATTTTATACAAAAGGGAAACCTGGCCACGGCCTTGAAGATGATCTAATACAGATTTTTCGAGGCTAGACAACGGAGGTCTACAAGAGGACTGTTTAAGTGCTGTTAAAATGCAACTCCTTATTTGAAAAAATGTTTTGAAGGGATGTTATAGATTCTTTGCAAATCATCAAAACTATAGAGTACATGATTGTCATCATACATATCCATAACTTTGCTAATCCCTCTCTCTGCCCACCAGTGCATAAAGCAAGTCCAATTCTAACCCAATATCATTAAAGTGTACAAAAGCGTAGCACTCACAATCATTCAAATTTGCATTAAAACTTTCTTACTAATATGTACATAAGACCCCAAATTACGTAGTCAGGAGGCTATTGTGGATCTGAGTTTCCAGTGGCTTTAACAGCTTTTTTCATGAGGCTGAATGCTTATTTACAGAATTGTAGAGAAGGCGCAGACATCTGATTTCTGTTGTTGGTTAATGAGCATCAAAAGGTCAGTTCAACACTCTTTGTCACGTTGATTAGCACAACAGAAATAGAAAGAAGCTGCTGGTCGAGCCTGAATGAATCATTAAACATAATATTTAGATGCTCCTTGCACTGTATAAACCACTGCATGTCTGAACTAAAGGATTATTAAAAGTGGCACTCTTCAGATGGAAAGCCTATCTATTATTTTTTATTTATTATTGCAAATTAATGGTTATTTTTCAGTAATAACAGTGAGCGAGGTCTGACAGAAGTGTGATAATTATGACCACTGGTTTTCCACAAACTCTAATATACAGGTAAGCCATAACAAAGAACAACTTCATAAGCTTTTGACTTCTGCAAAAAAAATCTCCACATTAGAGTTCAATTAATATATATTCACCTGAGGTGCACCTAGCTTTGTCTAAAGAAATTAAAGAAAAACTGCATTAATTAACCAGACTAGCAAGGGTATCATTTTTAGGCACAAAGTACCCATCACCTTTTGAATTAATGTATAATCTTCCAGCCATTAAATTACGTCTCCAGACTGATTCCACACACCTTGAGACGGAGACTAACAGTCGGCTTCAATTAAAAAGTGCTTGATGAATCATTGTCACGAGGTCATTCACAGAGTCGTAAAAGGAAACTTAACATTTTATAACGTCAGACAGGAGGAGATAATAATCTGTGTTTGATTTGTATGCAAGGCGAGTAAGGCACTCTGACAATGTAGCTGCAACCACAAGGGTTGGACAGCTACCTGGAATGTGTGTTAATAACATTTCAGCAACCTGACAGTATCATGGAAGTGCTTCTCTCTGCACAGGAAGGAAATCTGATTGTTTTCTGATCACACAGCATGTGAAAATGGAAGAAAAACCTGCTGAGATATCTGTTAATAGATCAACAAGAGACCTGGTGAGAGACTTCTCCCACAGCCAAGAGATTTCCTTTTACAGCCTCATAGCACGGAGAATATCACTGTTCTCACCCAGGTGGCTAAAGCGCCGTTAGTGTCTCAGTAATCCCACCCTTTGCAGCACTGCCAAACATCAGCTCCCCATTGCAGTCCCTGGCTAAGTGGGAGAGACGGCAACAGATTGCCTTGCAGCCCATTTACCTGCAGTACTAAAGGCCTCTGTGATCCACTCACAGCTATTTAGAAGGCTAACGGCAGCACACTTTGCCTGTAACCTCCAGTGCAAATCACGGATGCACTTCCAAAAATTGAATCAGTTACCTTTTCAATTACTTCACAGCTCCAGTGGTAATTGGTAAACATTATCAATGATATTACAAGGGGCACTTTGATTCCTGAGGCAGGCATGAATTAAAACGTTTGCATCCATGGAGGACTAAATATATTAATTTGGAAGGACAATTAGTTATATTATATTATATTATATTATATTATATTATATTATATTATATTATATTATATTATATTATATACATTTTTTAAAACTAATCTTAAAACCCATTTTTATTCCTTGGCCTTTATTGTTTTTCACTGTTTTTATGCTTTATTTTATGTTTTATGATTATTTATGTACAGCACTTTGTTTTCAGCTGTGGTTGTTTTTAAAGAGCCTTATAAATAAAGTATATTATATTATATTATATTATATTATATTATATTATATTATATTATATTATTCAATGAGTACTTCTAATGTTACACGATTTCACTTTTTTGTCAGACAGATAAAAGTGAGGCTCAGAGGGAACCAGCCCGTGTTTTGCGAAATCAGAATCAGAATCAGCCTCAGATTGATGTGAGGTCATTTAGGGCCCCTTGGCTACAAATATTGATTACTTCTCTATAACAGTCACTTCTAAATAAACAGTCAAGTTTTAAAAGCCACATCTTTAGGCAGTATTAAAAGTTTAACACTAGAACTGAACTAACATGCGTCATTGGAGCTGTGTGGGTGTAGTTTGATCAAATTTTACTGACATTACAAAACAACTGACCAACTTTCATTAGATTTTGATTAACCCCGTGAATGGGTATTCAACTTTTGTCTTACTTTTAGAAGCCCTCTGAGGCCCTCACAGACAAATGAAACGCTGAAGGCAACAACACAGAAGGTCAATGAAGTGTTTTTGTTGCTGCTGCTTGTGAACTTGCACGTACACTTATGATCAGTGTTGTCTCAGTGTGTTCCTGACCATCTGGTAGTTTGTGCAGTCAGATCGCAATCTGTGTCTTGTGTGCACTTAAATTCTCTTTTTATATTTCGTGGTCACATGCTGATTTCAATCCAGTCACCTGAGATGCATGTTAATGGTCTATAAAATCACTTTTACTTTCATAACAGATGCTTGGGAACATGGGAACAAGCAGGTCTGCATATTTATCACAGACAAGCTCGGGGTATAATGGCTTACATGTAACACAGTTACATAATTAGGATACAAAAAAAGGTAACTCTATTCTACTTCATTAGTTTGAGTGTGAAATGTGAATAGCATACTTGAACGGATAGTTGAGTGGTGTTGTTGTATGGGGTGCTTACTAATAGTCAGTGTATTATCTACAGTATATGGAGCCCCCCCCCCCTTTTTTTTTTTTTTTGAGTGACTGCTTCTGTGCTACTGCCACTCTGCTGCTTGGCTACTGCTTCTCCTAACTGGAGGCGTGTTGATCTGTGTCTACTGTAGTAAGTTGTGCAGTGACTATCGGCAGGTACCTAAAACAACCTCACATCAAATAGTCTGAAGTATACCTTTAACAAAATACATTTAAATGTGCATAATTGCTCCTATGAACTAAATGTGCATTAAAGCATAACAAAGGAATTAATAGCTGGACAAACAATTAACAATCCACAACAGACATAAAACATATTAGGCAAGGTAGTTTCACCATGTTTGTTATCAAGTTACATTACATTAATATTGTGATATTTGGATTTGGTTACTGACTACATTTTTTAACAGGGTAGTATTTGCTTTAGAAAACTTTTCTAAACTAACCCTCCAAACCTTGATGACAGGTCGGTATGCAGCTGCAGCAACAGTGCTGCCACATCCCCCTTTGAGACACAAAAGGTGTCCTGACACTACAAATACTCTCAAAAGGAGGTGTTATTGGGCAAAATAGTGTTGCCATGTTTCTGTCAGTTTGTCTAGACAGGTTGATTCAAGGCGTGCCGTCCACCACACTAATCACGACATCAAACAGCATCAGATGAAATGTCTGACGGTGGAAGCAATGGCCTGCCAAAGTGTTTACCCTCCAGTCTCCACATATGTCATAGTGACATATGAAAGTGCTTAAACTCAAGGAGGCGGTGGGGGCACCAAAGAGGAGGTTGGAGAGGTGTTCAACTGCAGGAGCAGCATGTTTGTAATGAGAAAAGAACAGGGCTCACTGCAGCAGCATAAAGAAAGAAGAGCTCTATTGCACATTAAAGTCTGGAATGTTTTACAGAGGGTAATAAAGCCCCAGGCTAATCACATTCGCCAGGAGTGCACTATCCTTCAGCGAATGACCATGTACAATCATCGAGGTTTACCTTCATAAACAGTATATATCTCTCTTCCTCTGGCATGAAGAAAAAGAGGGCGAACAGGGATTTGATATTGCAGTAATAGATTTAAAGTGTGTTTCTCATCTCGCCTGATACAAATGTAAATTACTTTGATACAGTCATGCTTGATCTGCAAAAAATATGCATTGGCTGTTGCTTTTGGAGGCTAGTTTTGTCACAGTTGAGAGTAAGAAGTAGCCTACCGCAGAGGAGATTTAAGTGATAAAGGCTCATATTATATTTAAGCTGATTTGGTGGCACTTTATTTGAACTGTTGTGCATAAAACTGTCATTAGACTGTCATAAACATGTCATGACAACTGTCATGAATATCAAAGAAAAAATGAATAACTGTTGTCATTAAGTGTCATTCAGACATGTTTAAATGCAAAGTTGACATTGTTTGAGATGTGTTTGTTGTGGCAACTTGACATTATCAAACTTAAAGAAGTGGTTTAGCATCATGTTTTAACATTGCGTTACAATGTCATATGTGAGTGGTTTGACACCGGCCATCATGAGACCAATATACGGGTGACTGTAAACTAAATCACCTTGCTAATGTACTCTGTTGTCAGGCAGGCCTTATAACATTTAATGACAATGGTACCACTTTAGTTCAAGTCCAGGAAATTATTTATACCACTGTTACAAAAACATTTGACAGTGCAATAAAACTTAATGTCACCTTTATGACGAGCCCAAAATGTACCACTTAATTTGACGTTAAGGAAAATATTCATGACACACTTATAATGGTCTTATGACAACTAGTGTTAAAACCAGCCACATATAAAAGATTAATGCAATGTTAAAACATAAAACTAAACATTTTTTAAAGTCTGATTGTGTGAAGTTGTCATGACAAAGACACCGCAAACATGTCAACAAAAATTACATAAATGACTGAATGACACTAAATGACAGTCATAATAAACAGTTCATACCAGGTGTCATGACATGGTTATAAAAGTAATGCAATGACCTAAGCACATCCCTTTAGTATCAGGGTAATTAGCAAAGAAATTATCATTTATTTTAGTTTTTTTAAATTTTATTTCATTTATGTTTCTCTTCTTTTTCAGAGTAAAAGAAACTGGCACTTAGTACATATGAGCTCATGGATCAAAGCTTTTGTAACCTAAATATCAGCTGATACTCAGTTTAAATGTCCTGTTTCCACTTCAACCAGGATAAACACCCACCAGAAATATCCAGCATCTCTGTACTGAGGAGCTACCGTCTGCTCATTAGCTAACAAGTTACTATGCAACCACTCACCATGTCACCCTGACATAAAAGCAGCCAACCCAGGCTATTGTTTAGTCAGCACAGTGGTGACACAATCACATATGGATGTATTTTATGATTCATTTGGCTCTGGAGGACTCGGGGCAATTAAGAGTCTCATTCATTACGAGGAGCATCCTGCTGAATAGTAAATAGAGGCTCTTGGGGGAGGAAGATGAAACAGGTTTCCTGCTTTAGACTGACACGAACACAAGAGCAAGATTTAATCAGACAGTTTATTCAGCATCCTGTGCAATTACCTTCACTGGCAACACTTTACTTCTCACTGGCTTTTTTTCCAGTTATTTCAGCTTGTGTCCTATGGATTTATCTGCTTGTGTGCTTAATTTGATATTCTAAAAAGTGATAATACATTCTTAATGTAACAGTCAATGACAGTGGTACAAAGCAGATCAAATGTAATTAGTTTTTGTTTTGTATCTTATATTAGGTGCTTTTTTAAATTTTAATTGCAGTAATTCACCATATATCATCTGTATTGTTACATCCTGCCACAAACTATCTTGTTCACATGCAGCCTTGTAAACTTTTCACTTTGAAAATATGCATCTAAACATGTGGTCAGGCCTTCATGTCACTTTTTTTTTAATATAGCGTCAAATCACAATGGAAGTCATCTCACTTTTCTCCACTGACTATTGTGCCATTTGTAGTCATGTTACTGTAGTGGCCTTGTCAGCTGAAGTGTGGGTCCAACATCAGACTGAAATATCTCTAACTATTACTGAATGCATGGCCATGAAATTGTGCATAGATACTCATAATGCCCAGAGGATGAATCCTAATGACTTGAGTAATCCTCTGACTTTTAATTTGGCACCACTGTCAAGTCAATTTGTCAAATAGCTAACAAACAAATGCCTGCAAAGCTAATGACATTCCCATCTGCCTCACCTGTGCTTTGTTGTTTGTGCTAATTATTGATGTTAGCATGTTAAATCAAAATACTCAACATGGTAAACACTAGGGCTGCCCCTGACTAAAGATATACTAGCGACACACAGACGCCAGTTCAGGAAATTAACTTACTAGTCATTGTATGTTTATGATATTAATTTAATTACTTACTTATTTATGGTTTGAGTTCCAGGGCTGAGAAAGAATGTTCTAAGTGACATAGTTAACACTGTGCTTCATTACAGAGAAACACAAAACTGTAAGAATGAGCCTTTAAAGTATTTTCTAAGGGGCGTGAAGCCAGCTGTCTTGTAATGGTAATGCTAACAGAAAAACCTCACACAAGTGTTGTTCAAAACACAGGAATAAATAATATCCAACTTCATGAACCAAATACTTGTGGACTTATTAACACGATGGATCATGTATACTTTCTAATTAACTCGCTACAAACTCGCTCGTCTCTCACTTCTCGCCTCCCCTGTTCCTGAACCCGTTGTATCTTCATCATTCCCAGGGTCAGAGTCCTGTTCAGAGCTGCTGTAAATCACCTTGGTACTGCATTCCCTGTCTGTTGGTCTGTGTGTATGTGGACAGTTTTTGTCAACATGAGAGTGTTACATCCATGCAAGATGCAGTCACGAATCTTTACGGCTCTCATGTAATGACTAAATGTACTGAGAACTCATGGGTTGAATCGTGAACATGTTGGCAGATGTTGTGGCTGGTGTGATCCCATAGCAAGATGGTCAACACGGTCTTTTTGTTGTTTTTTTGTGACTGATGGATAAATTAAAACTTATTCTACTAAGACTCTACTCCCCGGCTAATGGTGTGGTCGACTGGTAGCGGACAGCCCTGGTGAACAATACACCTGCTTGACATTAGCACATGAGCACTCCCATGTGAGTATGTTAAACATGAGCATTTAGCACCACTGCAGTCACCACTGCACCTTCATGTAGCTTCACAGAGCCATTATCATGGCTGCAGACAGTCCTGTTCATGACATGTTGTCCACTGCTCTTGTAAAAAAGTTATATAAATGAAAAAATCTGCAATTTATTTACTGTAATAAATCATAAAATGACCACAATATTTCCTCATAGATCAAGGAAAGTTGAAATACTCACTCTGACAATGTTACATCTGCAGTGTCCCCCACTGAAATTTCTATTCTGGAATAACGAATGTTCACCAAATGAGTTAGTGTCTGTTGATGAGTTGTAAGAAATCAATAATAATCTTTTAGAAAGTAAAGTCAAATTGAGCAAAATGTTAATGGAGTCTGGCAGGCGTTAAGTCAGGCAGTAACTTACCTCAACGTCCAGAGTGTGTATTTTCAGAGGGCTTTTGTTTTCAGGATGAAGGGCTGAGCTTTAAATCGATAGACAACTGACAGTTAACAGCTGGTCAACTTACAATGGAGGACTTGTGGTTACTTGTTTTCAATTTACAATGTTGCACACGTCCTGCGCTCCTTCAGTGTTCCTGCAGCCTGCCTGAGCTTCCCCGAGTCTGGTGCGGAGGGAGCGGGAAGAAACAACTTGCTTCAGCCATAAACTGTATATCAAATAGAATCTAAATTAAGTTTCTGAAGAAACATGATCAGCATGTAGGATTTCAACTTCTTTCATATGCGATCTAAGGCTCCAACTCACTATCTGGACTGCTGTACTTATTTTTGCATGTGCCATTGCAACATATTGATCCTTTAACCATTAGTGTACCTTCGTGAGCAGGCTTTGTTCTGAGAGACTTTTCTGACTAACATGTTTCCTCTGAGGTTCAGTACTGGATTCATTCTCACGTTTCAAGTTTGTGTTTTGGCTCTTCCTCTCTTATTCAGCTTTCTCTATCTCTTTTCACCTTGTCGTTGCTCCTCTGATGCCTGTTTGCTCTCTGTCCCCCATGCAGCATCTCCTCT
This sequence comes from Lutjanus campechanus, assembly GCA_027495735.1. Lineage (NCBI taxonomy): Eukaryota > Metazoa > Chordata > Actinopteri > Lutjaniformes > Lutjanidae > Lutjanus > Lutjanus campechanus. The sequence continues at coordinate 11,821 of JAJHUR010087800.1, read as the reverse complement.
CTGGGGGACAAGGCTTTTACTGTCCTAAGCATTTCATCGCCTCTGGCTCTTGCGTCAATTCACATCTGTTGTTTTTTTTAAGGACATAACCGAAAACTCATCTTTTTTAAATAAGCCATTCCCCCCGGCTTTTTAATCTGCATGTATAAAATACATCACGCTATCCCTGACAGATCCACTTGTCTTGTTTTCTGTGTTTTTCATTTCTCTTCGCTTGTTTTCTGCTGCTTGTATATATTTTTTGACCTTTAATTGTGATTTGTACACTGTCCTTGGGTGACGGACTTGAAATTGGCTTTTGAATAAAATGTATCATTATTTTACTAAACTGCAATGTGCAGATGTTTGTTTGCAAAGTTCAGTTTAAGGACATTAACGTAATGTTTTTCATAAGGATTTTTTGAATTGCAGCGATCTGTGACCTGTATCAAGGCAAAATGATATCATGTATAAATATGAGTTCTGCAAACTTGAAGTTTTTTTTGGCTTCAAATGATGAGTTGAATGAATGTACTGTGTACAGAGTTTGATTGACTCAAGTTCTAAAGAAACATGATCAGTATATTAGCAGTCTTCCCAGCATGCATTGTTTGAGAGGTGAAACTCCCATGAGACCCTTCCTTTTTAAACCTGCCATGTCTCTAATACACTTGAATATAAATTGTGGTTGTTGGTTTTCACAATAATGCGACCTCTGCAAACCATGATGATGTTCAATATTGAATTCAGTCCCTACCCACTTACTTACATTTAAAATTAAATAAATTCAGTGGGAGCAGTTTCACATATCGTCTTTGTGTCAATGCTGTAGCTCCAACAGGAGCAGCTACAGCTGTAAATTCTTTGGATTAATATCTAATATAACTTTTTTTTAAGTTAAAACAAATAGTTTATTTTTTACAGTGAAAATGGACTTTTCTTACCTACAGAAAAACTCATTCTTCCTTCACAAATGTAAAAAGCAAAATTACTCCCATGAAATTGCACCAAAACTCTCCTTTGTGACTCAACATTTACTGTGCAGAGGGATGCCTCACCTACAAATATCCCTCCTCTGGAAGGTCAATGAATACATGATACCCACTCAAGTGGAGAAAAGGTGAAAAATGTGTCATCAGCTCCCAACCTAATGGAGTCCTCTGCCAGTTATGTAAAGCAGAAAAAAATAAATAGAGAATTTTATGGAAGCCTCAGAGCTTATCATAAAGGAAGTGGTTTATCCAGTTTAGTTTATGGTGAAGAGCAGGAGGCACTTTGCCCTCTTGATGGTAATGTGAGATGATGTGTTGTGGTGCATAGAATTTGGTTCATAAAATAGTGAAAAAAAAAAAATCAAATAGGATTATTTCCTAGGATTTTACATTGACACTTAAAGCACACCAACATGGCTTGGCATCAAATTCAATCACCCAAAGTGGAGGGAAGAGATCTCCACACCGTGCACTTGTGGAACTTGCCAATGCCTTCGGCTGAGTATCACATAACTTCTTGTGGGAGGTTTGGACTTTTCAGTAAAATGAGTAAAGGCAGAGCATATTTTAAAAATATTCAAATCTGCATCATAATAACAGAGTTCAGTACAGAAGGGCAGCATCTGCAGATAGGCATCATGACAGAGTGAACAATTTCCCCTAGAGCGATCATTAGGGCAACATAGTGGGAAAAGGCTACAGCGAGGGTTGCACCTTCCACCCAGCAGGGCATATATGATTAAATCATGTCATATGCAAAATCTTGCACAAAAGGTTACCAAACAAACTGGATGTAAATTGGACCTAGAAATTGGATCCCAGCCTAAGCCCTTCCCAAACACTAAGTCAAGTATAATGAAGAGAATCTTTATTTCACCACCTCTTGTTAGCAGAAGACTGTCACGTAAAAGCTCCACATAGAGGAGAGAATAATCCATCTGTCTTAGAGAAGGCAGTGTGAAGCTTAAATGACAAGGAGCGGCTTCGGGAGATCAGGCAGGAGACAGTTAGGGGTACAAAGGGATAATTGAGGGCATGCAGGTGTCAAAGCCACCTGGCAAGTTAAAGGAAAATTCATCTTTTTTAATACAACCTGGGTCATATTATCAGTAGTTGTGTACATCCTTGCTGTTAAGGATTGTAATGTGACATTTTGCCAGCTGACTGATGCAAGGATGCAGCCGCCTCCCTAGATCAAAGTACCAACAGGGCAGGGAAAACAAGCGGTCAGACCATCAGACAAGCTATTCAAAACTGCTGCTTAGCACTGAAAGAATAGTTTGGATTATTTAATGTGGGGCTGTATGAAGTACTTACTGACACTGAGTATATTACCTGCAGTAGATGTCGAGGATGACATGCACCTATTTTTAGAAGCAGACAGGAGTACCAGCACGGAAGCCAAGCAATGAACTGCTGTGGACGGGGTCAGAGGCAAAATGGATTTTAGCCACTTGAAATTCCACATAAAAAAACCAAAAAACATAAAATGTAAAGGAAAAGGGAGTTTTTCTTCTAAACACATTATACATGTTAGAACTGTTGTTCATGATTTCTGCGGGCAGAACTGAAACGGGCTGGAGCCATGGTCCCCCAAAACTATAGAAGCCCCACAAGCTGAGACACAAATGACACCAACACTCTCCTCCCCCTCCGTAATGGTCACCTAGGAACATATGTTTAGCGACTCTCTCAGTCCAAATCCGCACAGCAGTTCACTTCAGCTTACTTCAGTTCCAACAATCTGACACAGAGGAAAAACCATCTGGACATGTCCAATAAAGCTGCTAAACATCCCTGTGTCAGGTCGTTATCAGGTTGTAGTGGTGTTTGACACTGAAACAGCAGAGCGGACACACCCCTAGCATTTCAGAGCAGAGAAAATTGCTCATTTTTTAATGATTTTGAGATGTAATTTTATATACTTTTTATATTTTATATACATTTTTTAAAAAATCATTCCAATTTGACTGGCTGGTTAATAACTGTGGGTCTGTGGTGTGACAAACCTAGAACACTTTTTTTTTGTTGATTTACAATGTATATAATTGAATGCTATGTTTAGAATACTTTCACCACTTTACCTGGCTGTGGGAAACTGCCGTTGAACAAGCCAAATATTGCTTTCTCCTCACCAACCAATCTCCATTGGCAAAATCAGTCATTTTACCTTGCAGAACATGGGAGCTGCTGGTCTACCACTGCCTCAATTTGTTAGTTTTTGTGTTATTGTGTCACTTTAGTGAATCCAAACAACACAGAAATCACACAATAACACAAACTAACCAATCGAGGCAGTGGTAGACCAGCAACTCCTGTGTTCTGCGAAGTAAAATGGCTGATTTCGACCATGAAGTGTGGTTGATTTGGAGAGAGCAATATTTGGCTAATATAACAGCGGTTTCCTGTCAGAAAAGGCTGTCTGATGGCAAAGTAAATAGTGAAAACATTCCAAATATAGCGTACACTTAAACTGTTATAGGAACCAAATATCACTTGACTCCACTGGCAAAATCATTTTGCACAGCTTGTCTGCTGCTGCCTTGATCTGTTGGTTTGTTTATTTCATACCATCTGTGTTTTAAAAGGACAGATCAGATTCACTGAAGTTACATAATAATACAAACAAACTAACAAATCAAAGCAGCAGTAGACTAGAAGCTCTCATGTTTTGTTAAGTAAAATGACTGATTTGATGTGGAGTCTGGTCGGTGAGGAGAGAGCGATATTTCACTTGTATAATAACATCAGCAGACATCAGCTGTCTGACAGTGAGTTAAAGCAAAAGCAAAAAAAAATGTTCTAAATACAGCATGCACTTAAACTGATATTGATGTTTTAGGTGGACCTTTTCCATTCTTCCTGTCCACAAAAGTGCATTGTTTAGCTTCCATGCTGGTGGTCCTCTCTGCTTCTCCAAACTGGGGGCTTGTTGACCGCCATCTACTGTAGCTAATACACTGACTATCTACCTCATACAAGCCTACTTCAAATAATCCAAACTATCCTTTTAAAAATTGCAAATAGGAACAGAAATTAGAGGCAGGAAAGCTGGTTAGTTTAAAGGAAATGATTTCACAGACGACAACAGTACGACTGAACATAAAGCAGAGACAATTTAAAGACCAAACTGTCTTGACTGTAGTCCAGCGTGTGAACAAGGCCAGATTCAGCTGCTTTCATTGATGGGTATAATCAAAAGTATTGAGGGGGTCAGCTGAGAAAGAGAAAAACAATGATCTAACTCATCCTTGGTCCTGATTTCTCTTTACTTCTGCCACGCATGGCAACAAAATGCATTTCACAGTGATCACATCAAAGTGGCCCAGATGTGTTTGGTCTTGAGCCAGCAGAATGGATGGGGCTGACTCTGATGTGCCACGGCTCAGTGGTGAGCTCTGCAGAGTTGGCGTTGGACCAGTCTCAGCTCCAGAGCAACTCTGCCCTCTAGCTGGTGAAGCCCCGAGCCAGACAGGCATGAGCTTTTTCCCTTTGGAAGTTATTCATTTTGCTTGGAAAATGACTATGAATGAAATGAAAATGAAGTTCAATACACTGGAAAAATCATTTCAATCTGTTTCTGTTTCTTGCATATTCTACATGAGCGTGTTCTGGCTCTTCATGGAAGCAATATGGAGTTTGATTGAGTGAAATATTCCACTCCATGTGTTCACCATTCAAATTAAATTTAAAAAATATTCTTTGTGTCTTGTGCATCATTTCATACATTTCCCCAACTGCAAAATTTTCACATAACTGACCTTTTTTCATGTCATTTTGACATGACATAGAAGGGTAAACACAGAAGTTACCACTGATATCAACTTCCTAGGTCTACTTACTATAAGTCTATGCTATTGTGCATGTAAGCTCACTGTAAAGGCTCTGCTACACTAAATGGAACAAGACCTTAATTAATATCATCTGTAACACCTGTTTATCCCACTATTTCATATCAAAATGGCTGCTGTGAAAAAGGTCAGTTGATATCTTTGGATTTCTAGTTAAATCTAAAATAAGAAAAAGGAAATTACTGGGAAACTAGATGTTATTCATGGTCACAGTCTGGGTCGGTTTGAGACTGGCAAAGTAAGTGATCCTCTATCCCTCAACCCCAAAGGAAGAGACAACGCTGTTGTGTTTATTTTCTGAATCTGATTTTCATCTTACAAACACCAGTTTATGTCCATTAAGATTAGGATATTAAAAGTTGTGTTCAGACTTGGATATTGACACCATGAATAGTTTTCTTCAGAACTTCAGGGTTGACTGAAGATCAATCATAAGTGCATGTGTGTGTGTCTGAGAGAGAGGCCAGCCAGACTAACAAACAGCCAGATCTGAGGCTGAGCGAGACGGAGTGTCAAAGAAAAAACACTACCATGAGCAAGTGTAGCCTCATTAATAACAGTGCAGTAAGGAAAATGGGTAATTTTACTCAGGGTTCGAATTACACGATGGCTTTCGGGGGAGCCCTCAAATAACAGACAGCACTGTAACATTATATAAGACAGGAGGGCAACTGTTGAGTGCGTGCTGCTGCTTTTGTTAGTTGGTTAGCAATAGAACACCAGTAAAGCCACAGCGGACCTAGCTATTTAATTTCATTTTCAAATTTTTCTTCCAGTCAGGTGAAAGTCACAAAAAAACAAACAAACAAACAAACAAACAAACAAACAAAACAAAAAAAAAACAACCAGCTGATGGCTGAGGCCTTATTTGATGCTCAACAATCAGAACAAGGTCAGAGTAGGGGTGCCAAGTCAGTTCGGCACTTTTTGGTGTGTGTTTGAACATTTTAAACAGTAAGTGTAGCCTGCTTTGAAATGCGCATCAGACGCTCTCCAGCCTATCTCCTAGAAATGATCTTTGTATATCATTAAATTGTTTTCATATTTACATTGGTGACAATGTAATTCCTGCCTAGATTGTGTTCAGACAATGTTTCTTTGAAACATAACATTTATGTAGTGCACTGGAATCACAAGGAGGTGGTTAGGACAGGTGGTGGGCATACAAGGTGGGAAAGATTGTAATTTCAGTTAGATACTAATAATTGAGTCTTATGTCTCAAGTTACTGCTGCTTTTTGAATAATGCTTTGGTCACAATGACAATTTTGGTGGAAAACATGGAATATGTTGTCATAGAACATTTTACTCAGAACTTTGGTATTAGCATTTTTGCAACTTAATGTATGTGTATTATCAATGTTTCTTCTTCATAATATTAACAGAAAGTGTATTTCAGTCTGCGTTATATTTTTCTCAAAACATATTTGCTGATGCAAATGAGTCTGTAAACGACTCCTTGACCCTGCACTGACATTAGATTCCATCCACGTAGAAAACATTATTCTGTAAAAAATATCAACCCTAGAAAAATCTACTTTTAAGAAAATGTGATTTTAGCTGCTTATTCAAGAAAACTTGAGATAAAAATCTCAGAGATAATGAGGTTTCATGAAGGTAAAAGTTTATTACATTTGAGTTGATAACGTGGCACCATGATCTGAATCAGTGGGACTGAAATCCTGTGTTCAGTTCGCTGAGTGGATACGGTGGACTTTTGCAACTATGGCACAGAAAATTGTGTTATTCATACTGAATTCTAAAGTTAAAAACATATCGCACTGCTATGGAACAATATGTGAAGTCCTTCACTATAGAAGAAAAGTCAAAGAAAATGAATAGAAATTAAATTATGTATATCCAAAAGAACATTCCTTTCAGACTGAACCGATAACAACGATCAGTGACATGTTTTGGTAGCACTCATTAAACCTCACTCCAAGATTGAGTTCCTTTTTCAACAGATTATTCGCTACTGAATTTGACCATGAAAAGAAGGCATTCAAGGGTAAATACTTGTTTTTGAATTAATTTAGTCATTTCTGTTTTACTTCATTTCTTTAGTCTCAGTGGGGGAAGCTTGTATTTGAGACTTTCAAAGAGAAACACCTGCTGTCATACCTGAGGGCATTACAAGACTTTGGGGGGGAAGAAGACCAATAAAGCATCATGAATTATGCTGTAAGATAGGAGACAGAAAACACGTCATTGGTAACACAGGTAACTTATAAAAGTCTTAAGTTGAATAGCTGCTTCTCTACCTTAACTCTACAGACATAAATGTACCCATCTAGATTAGTTGTATTAACTTAAGCGATCTAGAAAATTTAAATTGGTCCAATAATTTTGATTATTTTTGATCAAAGACCTGCAAAACTAATGATGTTCCTATCAGCCCCACTTTGTGTTTAGTACTAATTAGCAAATTTTAGCATGCTAACACACTAAATTAGAAAGGTGAACATATATAGTCTCCTAAACATCAGCATGTTACCATTGTCATTATGTTGTTAGTATGTTGGCATTTACCTCAAAGCAAAGCTGTGCCAAGTGCACCCTGACCAGTGACGTGCGGTCATCATGGAAAGAAAAAAAACAAATAATGATAAAATAGATTAAATGTTGTTATTTGCTCACTGATCTATACTATAAATTTATTTTCCATACAATTCCAACAATTTTGATTATTTTTTAAATCCAAAATCGCTGAATTGCCTAGGCAGCAGCGAGCTGAGCCTCACCTTGGATTGCGCAATCCCTCACAAACTGTGCTGGCATGCTATGCAACTAGAGCGTGTTGCTGTCTCTCTGTATGTCGCCAATAAAATGTTTTCAACACTTTTATTATATGCCCTGACTTGCCATAGTCTAGCTGATATATATAATGTATGTCTGTAACGTGTTTAGTCTCACTGATCATAAACTGCAGTGAAAAGGCACGAGATGAGGCAGGCAGTACTCTTGCCTCATGGAAGGGGCGCTCGTGAGCTTAGAGATTCTTCTTGCTACTGCGCAGCCAAAGAGTAAGTGACAGCAAGCAAAAGTTGGTGGCAGACGTGTCTCATTCAGATGGTAGAGCAAAAAGTTACTGTATTAAGTACATGAATGATCGGAGGTGTTTGAATTCATGGTTCTTTATGCTTGTTAACTAATTCATTAAAGCACTCGGTGTGCTGGCCAGTAACACACAAGATCGATAAAACACACACCAGCCCGCATGAAAATCAAATACTAAGAATAATATAGCAACATGCTATTTATTTTCCTTTAATGTCAAATGCCAATTAAATTTATTAGACTATGGCTGTTTGACAACTGCATTTTTTTCCTGCTTTGTCTCAAGATTGGGGGGTTGACCGTAAATGAAATATGCGTCACGTACTGTATGTATGTGTATGTGCTGATATGAGATATAAAGCATAACCTGTTAACTGCTGCCAATCAAATGGTGAATAAGCTACTCTGTTGGGTTCATATATTTGTAAATCTGATTCTGAAAGAGTCAGTGCCTCACCAGCCATGAACCTCACCGCAC
>JAJHUR010087797.1:2199-18157 GCA_027495735.1 Lutjanus campechanus | reverse complement strand
GTGGGTGTTGTTGGGCAGAGAGTCACTTACTCCAACGGAACAATCAAAACGGAGGAAGAGACAACAGGACCGTCCCCTCCGTTGGTCAAACCAGCTGTCCGGGAATCAGTCAGAGGTCTGAAGCCTGCCAAAGGTCAATCAGCACTGAACAGAGCAGATCATTTCCCTGGATTTATCTTGTAATAATATTTTGCATACTTAAATAACAAAAGCCAATCCTCTCCTTTGATTCTCAGGATCTCAGAGCAACAGCAGCAGGAACTCTCCAGCCACAGACATGCCTGAAGGAGTCATTGGAAGAGGTTAGTCTCCTCAAATCTTCATTTTGTTGTCAAACATTCTGTTCTGCTGTTGTTCGACAGATTGAAAGGCAAATGGTCCCAAAACCCTTTCTGAGTTCCGTAGAATCATAGCCAAAGTTTGCAGTTTTAGGCATAGTTTTCCCATAATCTTCTTGCCACACACAGACAGCCCAAGACCATACATTTAAGTTATCTGCATCAAATATCTAACATCCCCTTCACACCTCTCAGGCATGTTTGGCACCACTGTGTCCTCCAGCCGTCCAGGAGCTGCCTTGTCACTTGAGCAGGGTGATTCTGTGGCCAAACCCCCCACTGATCCCTCAGCAGGCATCTACATGCGTGCTCTGTCTGGCAGTCAGCAGGACAGTGATGACAGCCCGCGTCCAGATGAGGTGAAGGTTAGTCACACTTTGTCCAGTGGGGAATCATAGCACATCATACAGTTTCTGGTTACCACTGTCCCAGCTGGTGTGTTTTCTACCAATGCATTTGCAGCAGAGGTTGAAGAACGCCAGGTTTGGCCGGGATAAGATGCGGCACCAGGGTCTGGATCAGCAAGACGGGCAGTTGAGTCAAGGGGACCACACGCGAGAGAAGATACGCCACAGAGTCAGGCAGATGCTGTCTGACTCACCCACAGAGGAGAATCGAGTATTAGTCATTAAAGGCAAGAAAGAGTTCTTAACTAAGTGTTTTTATTTTTTTTAAATAAAGTTTGTTTTATGTTTCTGATTTTTACTATTAATTAAATAACAAATGTAATTTATATATATATATTTTTTTAACTATGACATGTAGAACTCTTCCTTGGCAGCCATATTGATATGAAATAGTTGGGTAAACCACAGGTGTTGTCAGTAATATTAATTTAGGTCCCAGTCCAACATGCACAAGAGCAGCACCCTGACTTTGTTTGACCTGAATGGAGCCAAACGTTAATTAGTATGTTATTTATTTTCAAATTTAAACAAGACATACAGAACACACACATAAACTCACAAAGACATGAGTCCAGATCCTGCCCCTGCCCCACCCACATACAAATTAAAGAGGACCCTACTCTCTAAATGAGTAGGAAGTAGTCCATTTAAAATAGAAGATAATTTTTTAATTTTTATATATATATATATACAGTATATATATATATATATATATATACACATATACATATAAAACTTAAAAAATGATAAAAGGCAATGTTGATAATCCTATCTTGTTCTGACACGTAATGGTCTATCAATTTGGGTAACATTTTTATATCAAATCTGATATAGGCCAATAGGGCCACCAGAAAGGTGTTGCATTCATTTCTGAGAGTGTACGTCATCTGATCTGTATCTGACGGCGCAATACAAAAATGTGACCTCCTCTATACCAAATCCAAAACACACGTTTGATACCTCAGGTGGCAGACAAACTTTTTTGACATAATTCTGACCAAAGTTCTGTATTAAATGTTGATTTTTCTCTGATGTAGATCTGCATCTCAACGGCAGCACACTGACCTCCGCCAAAGCAGACCTTCTCTCTGACGAGTCCCCTGTCAGCCCCACCAGTCCTGCCAGTCCACCAGGACCCCAAAGCCCCAACAAGTGTTTCACTCCACCCCACCAGCCAAGCCCCCCCACAGTGCCCCCTAACCTCAAAAACCAGTCCCGTCTTAGGAGGGCGCCTAGCCTCAGCAGGACCCGACCATCTCTGTCCCACAGCTCAGGTTAGTGGATCTAAAAAGACATCATCTACCTACTGCTCCAAATGTCAAAGTCAATAATCTGTTTTTTAAACCACTGAAAATGTCACTGTGTATCTTTATTATGTTGCCATGTATCATCTCTCAGTTGGTCTGACACTGGTTTGCTATTTGGCAGCATTTCACGGCATTATAAATAGATGAACTAGTGCTTTAACGGGTCTGTGTTTATAAAAAATGCTGGAACATTAATTAGACTGTCAGAGCCATCAGAGCATGGGTGAATAAGATGTTTGCTTTGGATAATGTGCCACAATGCTTTGTTTTGACAACCTACTGTTAATGCACCGCCGCCCCCACACACACTGCTTGGTTTCAGACTGATAGAGATGTAACATGAGACCCAATCTGTGTGTCTGTGTGCTGTGTGCTGTAGATGAGCTGTCCCCTGGTACTATGGGCCACAAGAAAAACCTCTCAGAGCCTCCAGAGCTGTGTCCGTTTTCCAAGCCTGACCTGGCTCTGACACAGAGCTTCAACCTGCTGAGCTCTGACGACTGGTGAGAAACACTTGCATGTTACAGTATCTCAACAAACTGCCTCTCCACAAACTGACAACTCAAATCCTACAGAGGTTTATAGAATATTGAGTAGCATGAAAACAGCATTTGCAAGTATTGATTAGCTAAGGAAATACATTAATAGACAAGACTGAAGTGCATTCATTCTAAATATTGTGACATTTGTGGGGTAACAAAATCCTTTTCTGTACATTTATATCCCTTTGAAAGTAAAGATCTGCACTCAAGTAGAATTACTGCTGCATTACTGAAGTATTATTCAGTTGACCCTTCGCTAAGCCCCACCTTCAAACAACAAGTGTCCAATCATAGCTTAGCAACCTTAACTAGAGCTGTCAAGCTTTCCATCTGTCTACATGTTGAAGCAGTGTGCAGGAGGCTCTGAGAAAAGCAATACTCAGCATTTCATGAGTCTGTAAAGTAACTTTACATTTACACTATCACAGGGTTCTTGTTTGAAAACATGTCAGATGGAAACATTCAAATGTCAGCTGGAGACGGACTTCTTGGACGACTCAAGGAGTTAGCAGTAGCTTACATTAGCCAGCTGCGCTTCTGAAATCTGCTTGTGAGTCATTATTTTAACCAGCAAAGTCCACCGTCATCAGCTAGAAATGAGAAGCTGCTCTTGAAGACCTCGTGTTTCAACAGTTACTCCTTCAGTTACTGATTTCAATGTTAAACCTACCATTGTTGTCTCTGTAAACTGCATAAATGCAGTGCAAGAATGGAAAGTTTGACAGGCTTAGTAACAGTAACTAAGGAGGGTGGTGCTTAGTGAAGGATCAATTACAAGTTAAACTACTGTTGTTACCTCGGACACACCTGTATTCATAATCATGCAAAACAGCCTCTATAACCATCCTCACCAATGGAGCATTAAAGCGATATTCCACCCCAGAATAATAGTCCACTCAACATATACTCACTCCTATGCCGATGTGAGGATGGGTGAAGATCTTCAGTTCACAAAACAATCCTGGAGTTTCAGCAGAAAACAGGGTTGCAGCTAATGGCAGTGAATGGCGTGTAAAAAACAAAGACAAAATGTCTCCATCCTGCTTGTGTGGTGTAATCCAAGTGTCTGTGAGCCACGACATTAAAATTTAACCACAAAAGACACCATTTACACCATGTTTTTAGCCAAAATGTCAACTGTAGCCTCCCAGGTAGCGTGTAAACACGCCGTTGATGTATCATGAGACTTCGTATATCTCGCGAGATGTATTGCGAGACTTCGTATATCTCTTAATGGATGCACATGTGAAAATATTGCAAGATATACGAAGTCTTGCGATACATCGACACCATGTAAATGTATCATTAAAGCTGGTCAAGAAAGTTTACAGAAATGGCTTCTAACTGTGTTTTTTCTTAAACTTCAGGGAGAAGAAGATTGAAGGTCTGACGTTCCTGCGCAGTCTGGCTCACTTCCACTCGGACACACTCCAGGCCAGGCTTCATGATGTCTGCCTGTCTCTCATTCAAGAGGTAGTATGACTTCTTGTATAACACTCCCATATCAGTGTTTGACTTGTTTTCTTTTTGCTGGATTGAACTGCTTTGCTCCTGGTGTATACATTGATTTTTTTCAGACAGATGTCTTTAATATCTACCCCCATTTGCTGCTGTTTAATGCTGGAATGCTCCTGATCCCTGTGAGCTGTTAATAATTTGCGTCTTCTTCAGGTGAAGAACCTGCGGTCAGGTGTGTCCAGAGTTGCAGTGTGTACGCTGGGCGACCTGTACACCCACCTGCAGAAGGCGATGGACCAGGAGCTGGAGGGGACAGTTAAAGCTTTACTGCAGAAGGCTGGGGAGAGTAACGCCTTCATCAGGCAGGATGTTGATGCAGCACTGGACTGCATGGTGCAGCACTGCACCCCCACACGCAGCATCAGTGCTTTACTCTCTGGGGGCCTCAGGTCAGTATAAAGTGTATGTCTACATATACACACAGTTGAGTGCTGTTTGGAACGTTTTGTAGGTACTTTTGCACTATTCCTAATATAAAAGTAATTTTTAAAAAATATTGAAATCTTAAAATTGTTTCCCCTCTTCTGACAGTCACCTCAATGCAGTGGTGAGAAAATGCACGGCTCAGCATCTGGCTAATTTGGTGGAGAAGGTTGGGGCCGTCCGTCTGCTGTCCGGAGGAAAAGATCTCACCGACAGAATTTTACCTGCCGTCACCAAACTCTCACAAGACTCCTCACAGGAGGCCAGGTATATAGAGACACTTGATGTTTTGTTGCTGCATGTGTTTATTGGGCTTCATTTATGTTTTAACATGCAGATTTGACAAAGAGTGGTTGAGTCTTCCAGCATATCAGATAATCCTCATCATGGTTTGTGGAAAATTGTAGGACAACAGCTGTGAGTTAATTATTTTGTTATCTCGAGAAAGGAAGCTTTGTTGTTTTGAGTTAACAAAGATCAGAGATCAGGAGTGACCTGCCAGCTGTAGCTACTGATGAAATGTCAAATGAAGGAGTACGTATTATTGATCAATGCATCAGACTTTACTTCAGTAAAGCTCTAACACAGGCAAAAATTGCATTGTGTCTGTCTGTTAGAGAGACTTAGATCAATCCTTGTCACTTATGAATCCCCCCCAACAGTGACGACAGTCATCTTGATGTTTGAAATCAGGTGTGATTAAACGAACTAGACGCTCATTTTTGAAATCTCCCTGATCCAGAAATTGTTTTCTTGTTATCTCAATAAATCTGTCTTTTTCTCAAAAAATAACTAAATAAATTAACTTGTTATCATGAGATCACAAGCTCAAATAATTAATTCATGATTTCAAAATAATTATTACAAGCATGGCTGCTATTGGATTCTGTATTTTTCAGTATTCCCTGTTACATCTTTTAGCTGGTTGGCACATGCCAAGAAAGCCACTAAGTGAGCAGAAACATAGACTATGATGTAATGCAATCCAAACTTATTATGTTCACTTTTTGTTGACAATATCAGAGAGGATTTTACATAACATATGGCCATTAATTGATGCAATAGTTCGTTGTTGTTGTCTAATGGATTGAAGTGTTTGAAACAACAACATATCTATGACAACCCACTTCTACCAGCAGAGAGAAAAAAGGTTTTAAAAGGTCTCTGTGCTTAGGTCTCAGTGTTTTTGTAACTTCTAACTGAATCCCTGCGGTTTGAAGTTTAGTTTCTCTCCTGTGTTGCTGTTTGTAGTTTCAGGTACTGTATCTGCTTTATTTTACTGTAAGAATTTATGGGAATGGATTTGTAGCAATAGCAATAAAAATGTTTATTCACCGTTTTACAGCTGCTGAAGTCAAGACCAAGCCAGCACATGTAAGGAAAAGGGGCTTTAGGTCTGAGTTCTTACTATTATAATGGTTGAATCCACAGGTACTTTGGCCGTCGAATGCTGTTGTCCCTGTCATCCCACCCTGACTTTGACAAGATCCTGGAGAAATATATTCCCACCAAAGACCTGCCAACTGTCAGAGACACTGTCTTCACTCTCAAGACAAAGGTACAGTGTTTGTTTCTGTTCTGTGTTTATAACATTGATGGTCACACTGTCATCTTACCTGGAGATTGTTGGGGGTTTTTTAGGGTCTTGGTGAGATGCCCCAAGACAGCCAGTCAGCCAGGGGCAGACGCTCCCTTCCAGGCAGCGGGACAGTCAGGGCCTCGTCTCTCACCAGAGAGCCACTAAACCAGACCAACAGGTAACAACACAAACTAATACAGGTGGAAAGTGCTTTATTCATTCTTTACTCACAGATTTATAAACCATTTCATGTGTTTTGTATCACCCACAGGGAGTCTAACAGCCATTACAGCTGCAGATCTCAGACACAGAGCATCGCAGACAAGACCGAATACATCAAGCAGATCTCAGGTCTGCTGGGTTCAAAGGACTTCAGAGAGAGGATCAAGGGAATCGACCAGCTAGCATCTGACTGCCAGCACAACCCCAACATGGTCATCAATAGTATATTCCCGGTTAGTACTGGAATTTCTTTTCAAATCCTGTCAATATGTTCTTTGTTATGGTTGTGTTTCATCATGAAAACATCTCCAAACTCTGTCTGTCTCTGTTTCCCTTCTTTCAGGTGTTTGATGCCTTCAAGGCCCGGCTGCAGGAGTCCAACAGCAAGGTGAACCTGTACGCCCTCGAGTCTCTACAGAAAATCATCCACCTGTTGAAGGACAACCTGTCCCAAGTTGTCAACATCCTGGTCCCAGCAATCGTGGACAATCACCTCAACTCCAAGAACAATGCCATCTACTCTGCTGCTATTGGAGCTATTAATGCACTTATCTTAAACCTTGGTACTCATTCAGAGCATTCACATATTTCTGCTAGAGGTAGCATCAGATTCTCAGTCTAATTACAGATTTCTCTTAATTTGACTTTTTGGTTTTCTTTGCTTCCATGACAGATAACATTCTTCTTCTTCAGCCATTCTGCACCAAGGCTCAGTTTCTAAATGGCAAAGCAAAGGTGGATCTTATCGAAAAGGTTGCAGGTATGTTTGTTGTAATTAGAGCCATACAGATATATCAGTCAGCCGATATGTCATAGGCATCATTTTATGTATATTATATAATAATAATAACCATCATCATCATCATTATTATTATTACATAATTAAAGTTTAATACAGATTTTCTATTTTTTTAAATAGTTATTTATAATCATTATAAATAGCAGTGAAAGTGTAGTGTTTCAGTGACCTGATCCATTTTGGATAAAAAAGCATATTGTTTACTGTTGTAAACTGTAAATTATCCTGCCTCCATGACATATTGCTGTCACGTTGTCAAGTTTTTTGATGGGTCATTGCCCAATATATTGATATTAGATTTTTTACTTCCTAGTATTATGATTAGCATCACTTCCCAAAATCCAGTATCACTGGGCCCTAGTTGTAATAATTCTGAACACTGTAGTAGGTTTTATGTTGACTGAATTAGAAAAAACAAGTTGAGGTAATTTTTGATTGAAAACAAATAAACTTTTCTAGTGACATTAATTAGATATTAATTCAGTTGTACTCCAGAAAACATGTTCAGTAAACTTCAGATATTAAGTTGAACCAATAACTCTTCAGTCACACTGACAGACATTTGTAACATTTAACATTTATTGTAATTTATTTAATTTTAAGTGTAAGGGGACTGATTTGATACTAACCTTCAACAGCCATGACTTATCTTAATGTACATTAGAGACACACAGCAAGTTTCCATCATATGTTTCCTTCAAACTATAGAAAGAGTTTCAGCTCTCAAACATTGCATGCTGGGAAGTCTAATATGCTGATCATGTTTCTTTAGAAATTTAATTTAATGAGTTCATTGAGCTCTGTACAGTAAATTCATTCAGCTCATCATTTCAAGTCAAAAGACTTCAAGTTAGAAGTTTATTAGTTCTCAAAATAAATGTGAATGTTAACTTTAATTGACTTTAATAAATAAAACTTGTATATGTAAGTTAATTTAATGAGAAAAGATTTGTTGATTAAACTAAATTAAAGTATGATGGGTTTTTCTTTTTACAGTGCATGTCTGACCACCTGTTGTTTCTTCTCACTTTCGCTCCAGATCTTGTGACGGAGCTCTACCCTCGCAAACCTCAGATGGTGGAGCAGAAAGTGCTGCCTCTGCTGTGGCACCTCCTGGGCACCTCCACCCACAGCGGCACCATTCATGGCCGGGGCGGCAGCGTGAGGGGTGCTACCGCCAACCTGTGCCAAGCCCTCTATGCCCAGATGGGGCCCAGCCTGACCGATTGCGCTGCCTCCCAGCCTGCCAACATCCACAAAGGTTTAAACGAGGTCCTGAGGACCTTGTCCTAAAGGTAAAACAGAGTCCAAACACATCGGAAGAGAAGAACACTAACACTGACCTTACTTGAAGACAGAGATGTTCTACATTTCTTATAGTGCCTGCACTTTTTTTTTTTATCAATAAAGAGAAAGTCCTTAAAGATTAAGAGCTCTTATTCTTATCTCAGTGAGATTTCCTCTGGTACAGAAGCATGGACAGCTGTAACATACTGACATCAGGTCTCACACACACTCAACCTGCTCTCTTTGCACTTTGAAAAGGTAGCTCATTATTATCATGATAGACTTCATGATTTTACTTTTGACCATCCCATGATTGTCATTGCTTTTTTTTCATAATCTAAACATGTACTGTAGACAAATCAGAGACACTATCGCAGAATGTAAAATTAAAAATGCACAAAAAGATGAGGAAGAAGACAGGGACCTGAAAGGTGTATATTTTTGCTGTTTCATCAAATGTGTTGTGATATTTTCAAAATGTCTTCTGTAGTTGTTTTGACAATTTGTGAATTGAGATTAACAAGAAAAGTACAAAAAACATTTGTACAGCTCAAATGTGTATTTGCACAGTATTAGCTTAATCTGTAATCGTATGCTGTATCATGGTACAGTTTATAATTTATCTATTGTGTAATTGTTTAACAGTCCTGTTAATGATGTGCTGAGTTGGTACCTTCTGTCTTTTTTTTTTCTTTCTTTTTTTTTTTTTTTTTTTTTTTTGCATGACCAAAATTTACTGGCAGGATCAAAGTTGTGTATATTTTTGTAAAGGAGATATTATATGTACACTGATGCCTAGATCAAGGTTGGGTTTGCACCAGTTCTCCTGTACAAGGACAGCGGGAAGTTAAAAGGGGTTCAGCTTTACTCCAGCGGTTCCCTGAGAAACAGCGAAGGCCCAGATCTGATTGTGTCTCAGTATAGTGCCAGTCTTCAAGTAGCCTTTTAACTCATCTGTTGTTATTAAATTATATTGAACTTGTTTGTGAACAAGAGCAAAGACAGATTGATATATATGAATAAAGTGTTTTATTTCTGTAAAACTAACGTCCAGGTGCCTCATTGAAATCTTAATAGCGTTGGACATGGGGTAGACAGGGTTTCTGCAGGTCTTAAATCCAATAATATGAATTTTAGGCCTTAAATGTCTTCAATACAATTTTGAGAGGTCTGAATGTCTAATCTTCACAGTTACACTTAACTACTTTTCAAAATCAAAGATGTATTAAATTTTATTTTTTTTAAAACACACTTTATATGCCATTTACGTTGGCTAATTTACCTTTATTAATAGATACAGTTACTGAACACACATGAGATTCTTCACAAGTTTTCTGTTGTTTTGACTTACTCATGTAAAACCAGTGGTAACCAGTCTTCTGGTAAACTGCCCCTCTGAATATGTAAAATAACAGAATACAGCTGACTGTGAAGTCAAGCTGCAACGATTAGTCGATTAGCTGATAGAAAATGAATCTGCAATTATTTTATTAATCTATGTTTAAAGGCATACTATGCAGGATTTTCCTAAACAAAAAACAATGTATAGACTATAAAATAATAAGTATAGAGGTGTGCTGTGGTGTCTGCATCTGCACAGACTCTGCTCTCTGCCTGTATGTTCCTTTTTTCTCATTATTTTGTTGTTTGTTGTAGTATTCGATGACGTGGTAATGACACTCAAAAATCAGATATCTTTCTGGTGCATTTACAAACAGCAACTGGCAAATCCTGCATGTTCTACCTTTAAAGTTTTGTTTTTTCTTTTTTTTAAAGAAAAAAAATCCCTAATTCTCTTTTTACAACATCTCACATTTTCTGTTTTATAAACTGAATATCTTTGGGTTTAGGACTGTAGTTTTACAGACTAAACAATACATCGATGAAGTGGGAAAATAATCTGCAGATTAATCGACAGTGATAAGAACCCTTTGTTGCAGCCGTAATGTTAATCATCTTTGATAGGCTAAGGCCTTAGAAAAGAGGTAGGCTTAGCAAGCAGTAAAAAAAAAAAACTTATATTACATTTTTAATGGACCAGTGCTTTGACATGCTTTGATGTTTCACTGATTTCATTTTAATTGGCTTCTCAGGGATTAAAATATTATGGCCAAGGTGCATTGCTGCCAAGTTTGGAATTAAATACAATACAAATCATAATCTCAGCCCATAAACATTTAACAATGAAAATAGCTGCCATTTTGAAATTGTACTGTACAGAGATTGATGCCAGCTGCATTACTCTGAATGTGCTGTCCAACACAGTGAATGTCGGACTGGACAGAGTTCCTCTCTGCGACGTACATGTCACAGTAACTGATTTTTACGGCGTTTCAGTAGCAGGGTGGACCTTGTGCTTGGAGGGATGCTGCTACTGGGCACTCATTCACAAAAACTAAAAAAGCCTAAAGGCAATCCTATTAAAGCGCTGACAAAATCTTCCGACTCCAGTTATTTTAAACCATCACTGTCAACAGATACAGTAGCTGGACTGCACACTGGCAAAGCATATACACCATTTTATATATTTACGTTAAATCAAACATACGATTAAGTCTCTTCATATAGTCCCTTTAAAGTGTCCTGTTATAACAAATCCAGTCTGTTTCCCAGTATTAAACTTGAAAAGCAAAGATATAAAATGAGGGAGTGTATTCAGAATAATAGCAAAACTCCCTTAAAAGTTCAGAGCTGACCACAGTGGCGTTGTCGACAGGGACTCTATACTGGATGTTTGCTACTTCAGTATGGCTCACATTTCTTAACTTTGCTAACAGAAACAAATACCTTCTGAAATTATGAAAAAGACAAGGCTTAAAGGGATAATCTGGGTTATATGATGTGGGGTTGTATGAGGTTGATAGTCGGTGTGTTACCTTGAGTGGATGCCAGATGATACCCCCCCAGTTTGGAGAAGCAGAGAGGAGTACCAGCACGGGCCAAAAAAAAAAAAAAGATTGGTATCACTTAAACTCTGGGGTAAATTTAGAATACTTTCACACTTAACCATGATAAATCAATATCACTTCAAGTGTGCCTTATATTTAGACAAATTTAACCGCTTTACCTTGATGTCAGACAGCCTTTACAAGAGGAACTGCTGCAGTTGTATAAGTCAGTTATCGCTCTCTTCAATCCAACCAAACTCAATTAGCAAAATCAGTAAATTTACCTTGCAGAGCACAGGAGTCGCTGGCCTACTGCTGCCTTGATCGGTTAGTGTGTTTGTGTTATTGTGTGACTTTGGTTAATCAGAACTATCATTTTAAAACACTGAAGTCACACAATAACACAAATGCATGAACAGATAGAGGCAGCAGTCTACAAGCAACTCCAGTGTAGTGAGAGATAAAATGACAGATTTCGCCTGTGGAGTTTGGTTGGTTGGGAGAAAGCACTATTTGGCCTATACAACAGCATTTTCCCATCAGAAAAGGCTGCTTGACGGTGTACAGCTGTGAAAATATTCTAAATATAGCATACACTTAGACTGATATTGATTTTTTTCAGTGGACTTTTGATATAAGATCATAACACCCTGAAACGCATTCTTCCGCACTGGTCCTCTGCTTTCCCAAACTGATGGCGTATCAACCAGCTTCTACTGTAGGTAGCCTAATACACTGACTATCATTAAGTACCTCATACAACCTCAAGTCAACTAATCCGAACCATCACTTTAATATGAAATGATACAAACTGTCAGGAAATGTGCTTATTGTGATGAGAAAAAAAAAAAACATAAATAGAGAACCAGAGTACACCTGGATTCAGTTATTTGATACCAAATGTAACTAATAACTGGAGCCAAGTTAGTTGTTGCCAAGAACATGATGAAAACTTTTGGAAAAAAAAAAAAAAAAATTTCCTTTGACACAATCGGTCAGTATAATCCTCTGATCACTTCTTGCACCATGAATGAGGGGTTCATGATTTTGGTTGAGCGTTCATTTAATGCTCTGCTGCTTTGAGTCACTGCATTGTTCCCTCGGCTTCACAGACCCAATGGAAAAATAGCCCCTCCTCCTTCACTGTGGATCTTTCCATTCTGTTACTAAGGCAGCTGGATCAATGCCATGGCAACCCAGACTGGTTAGATGTTGGGAGAAGATGAGTGTGTGAACGCCGTCCTCTGCACCTCACTTTGTCAGGGACCAGATGTCTTGGGCAGGTCCTGGTTCTCAGCCAAGTGGAGCTTTTGTCTGAACGCAGACACATTAAGGATTCACACAGAGGGACTTCGAACTGCAAAACAGATTATATAAAGTGATAGGGCAGATTAATTGAAGTTGGGTTGTATGAGGTACTTTTCCACAGTCAGTGTATTACCTGCATTAGATGGAGGCTGACAGCAACAAAACATATTATACACCCAAAAAAAGACTCATTAAAAAATAAATCAACATCAGTTTAAGTGTATATTATATTTAGAATATTTTCACCACTTTACTTTGCTGTCAGACACCTTTTTCAACCGGGAGGCCGCTGTTATATGAGCCAAATATCGCTCTCTCCAGACCAACCAAACCCCATAGGCGAAATTACTAATTTTCCCTCTCAAATCACAGGTGTTGCTGGTCTATCGCTGCCTCAATATGTTAGTTTGCTTGTGTTAATATGTGACTTCTGTGTTTTAAAGGGTCAATTTGGATTCACCGAAATCACACCATAAAACAAAAAAACCCTAACAGATGGGGGCAGCAACAGACGAGCAACTTCTGTATTCTGTGAGGTAAAATTACTAATTTTGCTGATGGAGTCTGGTTGGTTTGAAGAAAGCAATATTTGGCTTATATAACTGCAGCAGTTCCTCTTGTAAAGACTGTCTGACAGCAAGATAAAGCGGTTAAATTTGTCTAAATATAAGGTACACTTGAAGAATGGCCACCCAAAAAAATTAATATCACTTCAAGTGACTAAAATATTTTTTGTTGCTGACCCTGTCTCCACAACAGCTTCCGTGCCGCTTCTCCAAACTGGGGGGCGTGTCGACCACCATCTCCTGTAGCTAATACACTGCCTATGAAACGTAGCTCATTCAACCCTACTTCACATACTCCAAACTATCGCTTTAAATCCAGTGTCGGTGCCTGCAGTGCTGGGTGATTCCCATCAATAAACAGTCATTTGATTAGTAAAGGATACATTGAGGTGCTGAGCTCCTCCAGCTGTGGGAACAAATGAACAAACAGATGAGAAGTGTATGATAAAATAGACAGCCAAAAATAGAAGAGGATGTGTTAGTGCAAGGCGACTAATCACTAAATGTGATCATATTACATAACAGCCTGTGTGTGTGTGAGTGAGTGAGTGAGTGTCAGCTCAGGTCAATATTTGAATTAATCTCCCATCATCCCACTGCATTGTTTACAAAAGCAAATGATCAACTTCCCTTCTTGTTCACACAAAGGACAGTCACTTCACAGCCCATCTGCTCCGGGGCGCAATTAGCAGCTAGCAGCTAGCAAGTATTCCTGGCAGGCAGCAGTATCTGTCATGAGCTGAAGGCTTGTTCTCACCTCCCGCACACACACAGCACTGCTACTTCCCCACAGCCAACAGAATACCAGCCCCAGGCGTGGGTAACTAGGAGCTGCACAACACGCCAACAATAGAGCCGCTTTCAAGGTATTCTTGGACAATGCATCTGTGTTTGTGCTGGATTACACGTAACATTTAGACATACTTGAAACTCAGCAACGCGTACAACAATTTGACATGGTATATGACATTTATACTGTATATATAAACTCAAACTGATTATTTCACTTCTTCATCACATTAAATCACTTGTTATTGTGATGTTATTGATAACAAAAACTTTTGGTACTTTTTATGTACATTGCACAAAAATACATTTTGATGCAAATAATTTTCCTTCAGTAAAATGTTGAATCTAGGACTTAACTTGTAAAAGAGTATTTGCACACTATGATACTGCATCTTTTAGTCAAGTATAAGATCCGAGTGTTTGATCACTTAAAACTGAGGTGCTCCCCTTGACCTGGTTTGATATTATTTTGGGGTTTTTCTCTACATAATAAACATTTGTTCTGGCCAGTATGTGGAACAAGCTGGAAAATACATCCTGATAAACTGTTATTTAAGTCTGCAATATCTGTTGTAGTTCATCTAGCTGCGAACATTCATTTAAAATAACCAAGGTTCAAAAAACAGAGAATCAACCTAAAGGAGGCGTTTATCTTATGACAGCCTGTTTTACTGTTATTGTTACTAAATGTCTCGCTGGTGAAATGATTTCAGTCTTGTGTGTAAGTATTTTATTCCATCACCTCGGGCGAGACTGTTTGTAAAACCAACAGTGAAATCTGCCTCACTCGGCACTGAGGAATTGCGAACCCAACTGAAAGAGAGCAGACTTTTACTACACAGTGTCACGTGATCCTGTTTCAGTGTCTTGTCCACATAATGAAACACATACGGATTTCTTAAGATCTATGGGCCACCTGTGGCATGAAAAAAGTGACATTTAAATGCTTCGAATATTCAAAATGTCACACAGGTTTATGTAAAAACTGAAATAATGTGTCTCTTATCAAAGGACAAAAACATAGATGAGGAC
This sequence comes from Lutjanus campechanus, assembly GCA_027495735.1. Classification (NCBI taxonomy): domain Eukaryota; kingdom Metazoa; phylum Chordata; class Actinopteri; order Lutjaniformes; family Lutjanidae; genus Lutjanus; species Lutjanus campechanus. The sequence continues at coordinate 3,152 of JAJHUR010087797.1, read as the reverse complement.
GACTTTGTGCTGCTGTGGTTTTTATGCTTACGTTACACAGCAGGTGCTCCAGGTTGTGGTCGGAGGCGCACTTCCTTTGGTCCTCTGAAAGCTCCTCCACGTGACTGTCGAGGCTGAAGTGAAGTCGGGCCAGCTTCTCCTGCATCTCACGCACGTGTTCCAGCTGCTCGAAGGAGCACACCTTACCTACAAATCAGATGAGTTCAACCAGACAGCTGTTAACTTCTCTAATCTCTTTTGGTTGCAGGAGGATTACAGCAAAGTCAAAAGTATTTCCATGGCATCAGATGTGTAAAAATAGCACCAAGGCTATTTGATTTCAGTCTGATTCATGTAACAAAACCACTTTTCATCTGGCTTTATTTTCAGCCCGTAACAGAATATTCCCTTGGTGGCCTCTCTAATCAAGGTTATCTTACCAAAAGCCTGCAGTTTGCCTGAGTGGAAGTCGTTCAGGAGGTTGAGGAGGCCTCCCTCCATCTCTCTCACGTCTGAGACGTCTGTGAGAAACGAGTGCTGCAGGGGGGACGACTGGACCACTTTACTAGGCCCTGCTGGCTGGGGGGCCCGGGGCTTCTCCTTGTGAGGTCTGAGGAAAATCAGACAGAAGACATCACAATCATATGCAATCTGTTGTCGTACGTCACTGACAAGTTTTTCCAACAGTTCAGTCTTCAATCATTACAGACATACTGTACGTTTTTTTTTTTGTTCTTTTGTAAGTATTTACTGTTTTTGTTTCATTACACTTTGGAGGGATAGTTCAGATTTTTTTAATGTGGTGTTGTATGTGGTATTTATTGATAGTCAGTAGGGGTGTAACGATACACAAAAATCTCGGTTCGATACATACCTCTTTTGAGGTCACGGTTCGGTTCATTTTCGATACAGTATGGGAACAAAAAGCAAAACCTAAATTTTCTTGTTGTTCATTTGGGTGTACTTCATACCGG
>JAJHUR010087782.1:0-29327 GCA_027495735.1 Lutjanus campechanus | reverse complement strand
AACTACTTTTTTTAAACACATAATTAGTAATTGTCTTGGGTCCAACTCAGCTTAGCTGCAGCTCAGACTGCTGTGTCAAAATGAGCAAAAACATACTTGGACTACTGTGAAGCAAGTCACAGTGGATCAAAATGCAACAGTATACGCTCCGAGGAGTGGAAAAACAAATTGTGAGATTCACATCGACACGGCTTCCCAGTTGCAGGTAGAATGGGTTCAGCTTACAGGGGCCAAAGGCCTCCGAGTACATAAACATAAGGCCTGGAGCAGCACCAGACTCCACGGCCTCAGAGCTCCGTGTTCTGCAGCATTGGCAAGTTTTGATTCCAAAAAGGAAACTTTGCCATTACAAGGCAAGTGGGCAATGAAAATTCAATTAGGGTCCCACACCTATGGTGCTGTGCAGCAGCGGAGTGAAACAGTCCAGCTCTCCATTGGAGGGCCTTCTTTTTCAGAAACACAGCTCCTGTTACCGTTTGGATGGAAAGCTCAGTATTCCATATCCAATTATCTGAACACATCAACACGTAGATGAAATTATAGATTTCATTTTGTGGTTGGTGGTTGCATGTGGTCTCCTGTGAAATATGTCATGTTAATGGTTTTGGTCCGGAGAGATAATAATAAATAAACAAAACCACTGTCGAGCTATAGTTCGCCTGTCAGAGTTGACAAATTAGCTATTGTTGAAAGATCTCTTTTTAAAAATATGACAAATAAGAAACATTTGGTTTAGGGAACATATATATTACCTTCTTTTTAAAAAAAATAATAGCACAGCCTGTCAGACACTCAGTACTGAATAATCACTACCTCTGTCAGTGAGCTGAGGCAGACAGTGAAATTCTCTCCACTGGCAGAATTACAGTCCAATTGTTCAATCTAAGTATGTCTCTAAATTTTCTGTATTGGCTGTCTGAGACTGGAACACATTGTGTTTCCACTGGACATTTCTGTTCCATACGCCAAACGTTTTTTCATGGTATTTAAAGTGCATTTGAAGAGCTGTACTTAAACAGTATTTAATCCTTTGTTTTCTTTAATATTTGTGCCGTGGCTCCAGAGCGGTGGCTACAGTCAAGAAATGTGATGTATTTTGGCTCAAGTTACAACATGACTGTTTGATATAAATTTTTATGAAACCAGCATTAGACGAGGAGTAATTTCTCACACTAAATAAAACAAGATTTTTGTGAGAAGTACTTAAACATAATTTCTGTAGCGTGCAACTATTTTTCTAATATCCCCTGAAGTTCATATCAATATCAAGGGTCACATTTACCTCAGTAATGATAAATGAAACAATATTTTTTTCATAGATTCTCCGTCCTCGCAGTGGGTCACTTATGAATTATTTGGACTGAAAAATAAACCAAAAAGAACTTACTTTGAATCAGGTTTCAAGTGATCACATTTCACATCTGTTTTCCTATTTACATTTAGCTACAAGTTTCGCTGTATTGTGTTGACAGAAGCCATAGTTTGCGCACACTACCAACAAAAGTCAGTTATTTTTCATCGGTTAATCAGTTTGCTATAGTTCTCTACCACCCAACCTCGTTCTCCTTCTGTGTTTTCTGCCTGTTTGTCTGTTTTCTGTTGTCCCCATAAGCATGGTCAAAGCTGTCAGTGTCCTGCCTGAGGCGTACAGCACGAGGGGAGGCACAGTGCTGCTGCCAGAGGAATGCTGACTAAGATTATACCATGCATTGAACTAAATGACAAAATAATAGATTTGTTTGTATTTCTAACTTTCCCCCTGATGGTTTGAATAACTCATGAGATTTGGTGCTAGCTGCTTAATTCATGTATTAAATATTTTGGACTCATGGCAATAGGCAATAGATCAAACAACTTAAAAAACACAGTCTTTTGCATCTATAATTAGGAACAAGTGTGTTGTCACGATACTAAATCTCACAAACTTATGTTGACAGTAACGAACAACAGATGTCATATTTTAATTTTTTGATCAGAATTATTGCTAGGGACAATTCAACAATTCGTAGATATTGGTAAGGACATGTCCTTAACATTCTTACCCAAATCTGTGCCCTTGCTGCGATGCTGTCTAACAGCAGGATGAAGGCTAGTACCCCCAACACATACACACTCACACATACACACCACTGTCCTTTTCAAATGTTGTTCCCCACTGTTTGTCATCATGCCTCTTTGCCGCTCATTGATATGAATGTCTTGGCGCTGAATATCGTGAGCCTCAAGTTTCATGTAGAGCCGGGACGTGTTCACACATGTGTTGTATTTTAAGCCATTGTAGGCTAAGGAGGTATTGGGAATTCATCAGAAGTTGCAGAATTTTCTTCAGACCTTTCTGGGCAGGGTTTCTCAAAGTACTAAACAGCATATTTGATACTGAATCCTGACAGGATGATACAGGTCTTAATCATCATGAAGGGCTTTATTTCACAATAACAACCTGCTCACTGTACATTATCCCTCTTATTAAATAAAAGAATATTTGGCACACATTTATGTGACACAAAATATTCATTTTAAAATGATATTATGGCTTTATTTCACAATAGCGGCCTGCTCGCTGTACATTATCCTACTTGTTACATGTTTATGCACCAAAAAGTATCTGTAAATTAACACAAAACATTAATTTTTAAATGATTCCTGTGGTTTAACAATGATTTTATTGTTCATCCAGAGTCTAAGATTACAACTGTGCCCTAACAACAGTCTGCTATACAGAAATAACAGACCTTAGAATGCTGTAACTGAGTGTTCATTAAATACTGGACCAAATATATAAATCCCTCAGGCTAAGATTTTGTGGAGTTATTGAATATGTGACCCTGTAATAGTTTGAGTAAAACTCACCGATTTTTTTTGTCTCCTTGTCAATCTTCCTCTGACATATTTTTCATTTCTCTTGAGTGCACATTTTATGTAAGAATGACACTGCCCATGTTCTGATATGTCTGTAATATAAACTGCTGTCCGAAAATAGAGAATCTGACAAAGCAAAGCTGCAGAATTTTCCGACACTGAATCAGGCTTTTACCATCTGAAGGGCACGCTTACTGCATTTGCAGAACAACCAATAGGAACGCCCTCTCTCTGAAGTGACGTGTGATTGGCCAAAGTTTTCTGTCACATGCTGAAAAACAGACTTGTAAATTAGCATAATTAACACCCAAATAATGCCATATATGGCTGCACCTCCTGCCCCATGTGTCAGGAAGTGTTCATTCATGAAAATAGCATCAAAGAGAAGAAAAATAATTTTACGAGTTTGGAGTATATCATTTTAACAATGTCAGCAGTGGAATTAAACCTGCTAAAGCAAATAGAAAGCAAAAGCGAGTGCTGTTAATGCCGTGTTACCAAAGGGTCAGACTGTCACTGAAATAAAGAAGAAATGTCTCGATATGAAAATAACTGAAGAGGAAAAAGTGTCAAAGGGAAGTTTGCATCACGGAGACTGAGGACAGAATAAGTGAGGATGCTGACATGAACAGCAACTGCATGTGCAGATACACAGCCAATACACCCGACAGCAGGTAATAATAGATCATTGAGTGAATGATGATAGGCTTTTAAGTAAATTTACAATTATATTATAATTTGAAATGCAGTCAAACAGGATAATATCAACATAATTATGAAGTGTAATTTATTTTGCAAGCTCAAAATGTCCTCAGGCTAATGAAATATACAGTCATTAGTGAAGAACTTTGGTTTGTAGACCAGCAGACTGACTGCACACGACTCTACGACAGGTCTGGACCACTCGGAAATTGTGTTCATATCTGAAAGAAAATTCAGAACACGAGAAAATTGGTGAATGCGACAAGTTCTCCTAAATCACTCGTACGTACTACTTAAGAAAAAATCTGCAAATCTTCTTGCATGAGGCCCAATGAGCTGAGAGTCTCTAGAATGCTCCATAGAGCTTTAAAACAGAGTTCAACTCATCTTAGAATCCTCCTATAATTAAGGGTAAGTACAGTCCAAACTTAATCGCAATACTAACAACAAGAAAAGTATTAGAACACACACAAATAAACAGTATATAAGATTTATAATAGTACTCTAAACATGCTATTTAGAAACATGTTCTCTGTAGCAGTATCAAGCCCTTTTTAATACTTTTACCTTCCACCTTTACGTAATACATGACCTACTGTACACTGTTTGAGTCTCCATCGGTTTGCAGCCCCCGCTAACTCCCCACTATACCCCCCAAGCGTTACTGCTCTCTGTAAGCAATTAAGAATAATTTATTCTCTGAGTTGATGCAAGCCATATTGATATTTCCTCCCCCCCCCTCCTCTGGATGAATGCAATGAGGAAAAACATGGGCTTAAAGGTTGTAAACATGAAGAGGATCTGGTTGAGAGATAATTACAGCAATTTCCATGATTCATTCATAGCAGAGCATGCCGATAACGTCCGTGAACTCTGCAGCATAATGACGACACTGAGGGATGCAGAGGAACGCTGAGGTTTTAATGAATCACAGTCACTACAGTGAGACGTGAGCGAGACTGAACCCTGAATGAGAGGACAGCAGCAGTCCCGTGCTTCTCTACAGCAGCCTACAACAGAAGCCATGACCTCAGTTGTTTTTTTTTTTATCGCCACACCACTTTGAAGCTCTAATCTCCAGAGTCCCATCCGGTCACAAGCTACTGCTGCTCTTTACGTACAAATGGTTTCTGTAACGCTGCCTGAGCTCTGAGCCACAAACAGTCTCATGAGGCATTCCCAAACTTAAGTTTGTCCCCAAAGCTAAATGTTTTCCTACGTTGAAAGGGTTCACTGAGGAATGTTGCATAAAACCTCTTTGGTTGTGTTTAGACGAAGGCTTTGACGGCAGTTACTGTGATAATACAGCGCATGGACATTGCAGTTACCACGGTTACACGTCACTCAGCATTCTATAGTTTTACAAGACATTATTCAGTGGTTAGCTAGCTGAGCTAACATACTTAGTTAGCCTTTGTAAGCTAGCTTCTCCAAAATGGACAGCAAAAAGAGACAAAAAGAAAACGATGAGAATGTTTGTTCTCCTTGAAAAAATATGTCAAACAGAAGAACGTGATCCAAAGTAAATTAAACTAAGCAGCCGGAACAAACGCATAATACAGAAGATGTGGCAAGGAGTAGCTTAACTGAGAAATCTGCTGTGAAAATGAACCGCAGATGAAGTCATGAAGAAATCTGAAAATATGACTGTGACAGCAAGAAAGGAGAGGGCCAGACATCGAAGAAAACTGGTGAGTTTCAATAAAAGCTAATGTTAATATATGAGTCAGAGTTGTGTTAACGTTTGCCTTGCTAACTACAGGGTTTCTACTGCTTAAGTCAGACCTTTAACAAGCTGCACATGTCTCATATTGTCCAGTTAGTTTTCCCTGTTCTGAAAAATTCATCTTGGTGTCTCCTCTTTCTCTTCAATCACCATAAATTCAGCCATAGTCTTATGTTCCACAAATTATTTGTTATTAATATTTTATTTTTTAAGAGACTGTTATGGGTCCCCTAAAATGTCCTGAGGAAAATGGTCACAGGACATTCTAGCAACACATTAGGGAATACTGAGGGCAAACAATTAGGGGTTAAAAGGTTTCCCTTTTCTTGAAGCAACACTGTCACCTAGAAATTACATTTTTTTTATAGTTACTTTGTGGTGACAAATATAATTCCTGCCTGAATTATGTTCACAATTTTTCTTTGAAACAATACATTTATATGAAGTGCTGGCTTTACAAGGATTTTGGTAGGTCAGTGCCGTGGATGGTAGATCTACCCAGGGTTCGTGTCCAGACTCAAAAAGATTGTGATTTGAGGTAGGTTTTGGCAACAAAGACACTGATTCCTCTTGCAGCTGTGACTTAGCATGAGCGCTTGCTCTTGTCAGCGGCTTGATCCGATGCACGCAAGTTCACGTACCGACAAGTCCACTGAACCAAATCGCCATTTTGGTTAAAATATTGATAAAAGAAATCTCATGTCACACACACTGCTGACTATTGAACAATGCTGTAGTCACTACGAGTGGATAGTGTATTAAAAGACTGCCTATTTATGCAGAAAACAAATTGTTATGATATCAGTGACACCGCCAGGACTTTTAATTAACAACATGACCTCATTATGTTAATAGAAATGTATTTCCCTCAAAAATGTATTTGCTGTTGCAAATTAGTTATTAGTATAAACGTAACTTCTAGGAGACAGTCCTGCCTGGAGCCACAGAGTTCTTCTGTTACTGTCCTTCAATCTTTGCGAAGTAAAGAAAATCTTTTTTTTTGTTTTGGATGTGCAAAATGTGACACAGTGGCATTTAGGCATGGTCCCACAAGTTTTCAATTTGGCACCAGCACTCTTACAGCCCTTGTTTTCACCCAAAGGAGCTTGTGGTCGCTCTTAAGACCGGGCCGTGGTTTATTGCTGCTCCAATCATATGACCGTTACTACTACTTGTGCTGCAAGTTCACCATTAATTTTACTATTATTTCAATTACTGTGTCTGAAACTACTTCCGCCATTACACCAATACCACTGGTGCAACTGCTATTACTGCCACAAGTACTGCTACCTGATCATTACTGTTGTAACACACTAATACTGCTAATATGGGCCTGGCTCTTCAGCTGAATTGAAACTGCAGCTGACTGTGTTCTGAGAGGTCCCTGGTTCAAATCTTCACATTTCGGGATTTGGCTCTTAGGGGTGAGCGTCAACCACGCTCGGATGTTACAGTGGTGGCAGCGGTGGGATCTCTCCAGTGCTGTCCCTCTGGTTGTGGAAGTGCCCTCAGTTGAGTTTCACTCCTGGCGCGTGAGGATGCACTCCTAGTTGTAGTACACTGAGACTACTGTTACAAGAGATCCCCAGTTTGAATCCCAATCTTCACATCTCGTCCTTTGGCTCTTAAGAGTGAGTGTTAATCACGCCTAGATGTTACAATTTAAGTTATTGTACAATGTCTTCTATTACAGAGACTAATATGGCCACTGCTAGTACAGTACTGACACCTGCACCATTATTACAACCACAAGTACAATTATTATTGCCACTAGTACTTCAACTAGTACTTCTTCCTCTTCTGCCATTAATAAAAATACCAGTACTACTATTAATGGAGCATGTGCTAGTTTTGTGTCACAGTCACACTTTCCACAATACTACTACAGTCTTTACAGTACTGCTACTCTTAATAATACAGCCATCATTTCTACATAAATGATTATTACTACTACTAGTACTACTTCAGCCTTTATTACCACTACTTTACTTGACTATTACTACTATTAGCAACAACCACTACCACTTTATGTATGTTTAAACTGCCAGTACAACCATTACCATTGCAGTATTATTACTACTACAATAGGACTAATTTCTCACTGCACTTGAGACTAAAAGTGCTGAAACAAACTATTTGTCCCACAGTTTAAAAAGTTGTAGGGAGATTTACTGACAATGAAACAGACAGACCATAAAATAAAACATAAAAATGCGATTAATTAAAAACGTGGTCAAACAAGAACAAAACAGCCACAGACAACTGCAATGAAAAAGATGAAAAAACTACCGGAAAATCTATTGAACACTTGAAATGTGTGTTGAGAAGTCATTTACAAGATGACACTAGAGCCTTTTCTCATTATGTAGCTCTGTGTTTTGCCGTCCAGACCCCCGGGCTCCTCCTCCTCCTCCTCCTCCTCCTCCTCCTCTGAGCCGAGTCTGCTTCCAGCTATGACGGCTTTGTTCTTCCAAGGCCTCTTTGGGGCCTGCTAATGCAATCAGTGCGAAAAAGCTCGGACATAAAATATAATAGGGGGGAAAGGAGCAGGAAGAGTTATAGGGCTGGGATGAATAGTTTCCCCTTTGAGTTGGTTCCGTTTTCGTTCAATTTATTGCTCTCAGCTAGCTCCTGACCAGAGAGCTCTCTCTGTTTCAGCTCCACGCCGGAGGGGTCTAGTGAGTCTGCTGCACGCTGACCTCATCTGTGTGAGCCAAACACATGTTCTGTTCTGCAGGTTCTCCACTCAATCCCCCCCTCCCGCACTGCAGCAGGACTTAGTTTAATCCGTTTCAATGCTAACACTACTGTCTGTTGGCATGGAGCAGCAGAAGTGGAGATACATGTGACTTTAAAAGCAGCAGCCATCCAGAATCATTAAGGTGGAGCTGTTAGAAATGAGAATGGAAGTGAAGTGTGGCAGAGCATTCACTTCACTTCAGCCTCTTTATTAAAGTGCAGGAGTGGTAGACCGGTTATGGTGGCCATGACGTAAAGGATAAGCCGTCCTAAGTCCCGCCTCTTTTGGTCCACGTTCCAATCACAGCCGAGCAAGCTTGGTCAACATTCTTCTTCTCTGTTTCCTGTACTTACACATGCTACATGCTAGGTTTTTCTGTGCTGAGAAGAACAACAAATTTTGAAGATGAGAAAAGATGTTTCTGAGCAACCTGTGAAAGGCTGTTTCTGTAACTACGGGCATTTTTGACTCTCTAAAATGTCAAACAATCAACCTCTATGAATTTTAAGATTGTAATCTGGAACATATTCATTTTTTAAAATCATTTTCACCATTTGTTCTTATACAAAATGTCCTCAACATTACAACAACTTTCATTTTTATACATTTTCTTGTTCTAATCTCTTTAAAACATTTAAATGTATTTTCATCATGCTTTATGCATCATTGTAAAAACTGATATAAAAATTCCTAAAAAAAAAAAGGGGGGGGGGGGGTTTCATGGTTTTCTCTACACAATGGAAAATTTAGACAGTAGTCTTAGATGTCAATTGTCATGCACATGCACACAGTTAATCTTTATGACTGATGGCTGCAGCCGTCTGACTCAGTGCTGGACCAGTTTCTAAATGATTGTCCATTGGACACAGAAACATGGGAAAATAAGAGTCCAGGTTGGAAAAATACAGAAGTTGCCATTTGTTCGCCTTGAAATTTGTCTCAACCGCAACACAGGTTCTTTACCTCAACACATAATACGCTGTCACTTTTGCCAGTTTTGCAAATTAATGGCAGCTAGCAAGGTCTGCTATGTTAGCTTTGACACTGAGCACCTAATATTCATAAGTTCAAGTTCATGTAAATTTATTTTTAAAATGTGATTCAAAATGCACAACTACTAATGGGCTTGGTAAGGACACACAATAAATGCTCCAGAAAAGAAGATGATATTTATATTACTTTCCTTGGTCTTGAGGGTCACCTGGTGTGGTGATCCAACATATCAGCCTTGTGTTCGCTCTCTAATGTCCGTTTCCATAGAAATTAGAAAAACTTTTACGATGGAATTTGTGTAGCAGTAACTACATAATGAAAGTGTGGCAATGACACATTTGGATGCAAAAATCATATAAATATTCAGTAAACAAAAAATCATATGGTGTAATGTAATACTTTAAAAATAATAGTAGTTTTACACACACACACATATATATATATATATATATATACACACACACATATATATGTATATCATTTTATTCTACAAAATCTGTTTAGTTTGAATACATTGTCACCACATTCAAATAATATATATTATTTTATGTTTTGGTGTCTCAAACATAAAATGTCAGGTGGCACAACTGGCACAACAAGCAAATGAACAGATTAAGAAAACTATTAAAAATGGTATTTTGATGATAGTAAATTCAAAATAAAGTACTATGGCATGATTTTTAGTTCAAAACCTTTCAAATAAACCACATTTTATAAATACCCATGATTTTAAAGCTGTTGAGACGACTGAAAAACTTTTGTCCAACTGTTTGCATGTTCTCACAGTCGGGGTGGTACAACCGTAAAAGTCTGATTTTTATTATGAAGAGATGCGGTTGCAACAGTAAACAGGATATTACATCAGCCAAGAGGACCTCAAGTGACCTTCATGGCTGAATCAAAAGGTAGATCTCTCTCAAATATTGATAAAAATAGTTACTCCAAACTAGATGGACTGGTACTACTTTCACTGTCTGGTGGTACAATCAATGTAAAATTAAAAATATGTTACTTTATCATAAAACTCTATTACATTCAAAAATATATGTATGAACTTGTTAGCAAAGGCTCAAGCTAACACAGGCATCCCAAAATAACCCTGTTTAACTGGAAATTAGTTTCAAAAGTCAGGTGGTGCAACTGCAAGGAATGTCACTACATGAAATATAGTTTTTTTTAGTTTAAAGATTATATATTACTTTTAAAAAATGTTTATTGGTTTGAAGTCAAAGATGTTATACATTTTAAAGTGTTTTTCGTAATATTTTTTACAATAATTATAGATGCCACTATCAAGTAAGACAAAAATGAGATTATCCTGTTATCCTCTTATCCTGTTAGAATCATAACATACATTTCACAGCATTCCCCTGTGCTACTATTACACATTTACAAAAGCTGTTTCATCTGTGCTCATGTCCATTTCTGCACAAAGAAACGTATTGATTTCATTTCAATGATTTTTAGAGAGTTTGAACCTTTAGTCGGCTTTTAGTATCACAATTAGCCCATTTACAGATAATTAGTGATGCCAAAACCCTGGAAAACCAATGATTCCCTCCATCACCGCGTTTCCCTCCTCTGGAAACGGACATAAACTGGAAATATGTTGATTAAAAGCAAAAAAAAAATAGCCGCAAGTGTTGGATTTTTGAGATGTGTTTAGGTGTGAAAAAATGAGTCACCTCGAAATGTTCCAACCACTGAAAAGCATCACTTCTAGACTTGTGAGTCCGCTGCTGCTCCTTCATCCTCACCAATGACGGGGTTGGATGGAGTTGGCGTCGATGCTGAATGACATCAACATGGACTTTTGGAAATGAGACTCTGGTTCCAATCACAGCAAGGACATTTAGTTTTATATATATATATATATATATATATACAGTCATATGGGCTGTTAGGAGATCTGAAATGGAACCACACGCATGGATGACTTTACTGATGATTTACCTTTACTGCTAACAGTTTGAGTTCTGTGGCTCCACTTTCATTGATTTCTCTCCAGCAGGCGGCATGCTGTGAGGTGATGTATTGATCACAACAATCTGTGTCACTTGGCTCTCATGTAATGACGCCAAAGGCTCGCAGGGCACTGTTTCGTGACAGTAAAGTGGTACCTTGGACATTGTGGTTTCTTTCTCTTTTTTTCCCCCCCATCAGGAGACCCAGACTGAGTTGATTTAGTCTCAGTCTGGATATTTGGAGCTCATCAAATGAAAAGGGCCTTGACCCCTCTTTGGTCCTGACTCATACAGTATTTTAAACCTGTGTAAAGAACAAAGACGGACATCATGTTGTACAATAAAAACCCAAAAGATTGAATTAAACATTGGCGGAAAATCTTCCCCATCAAACGTTTATTAATCTTGTCGCTTGTATCAGGATTATGTGATCATATCACATTTTTTTGTCTACAAAATTCTGTTCAAAAGTGCAGTGCGTAAGATCTTCAGGAATTAAAGTGGCAGAATATGACAGAAATCTAACATAATATTCATAAGTATGCTTTAATTAGTGTATAATGACCTGAAAATAAGAACTGTTGTGTTTTCGTTAGAGTCTACCACGTTGCACTGCAATGTTTCTACAGTAGCCCAGAACAGACAAACCAAATACTGGCCATAGATGGGGCCTTTGGCGCCTTGCAAAAGTTTTGCGGCTGCCGTTTCTCCAACTCGCTTGGAAGGGGAGAGTGAGGCAAGATGTCTTCAATCTGCAAGCGCACCACTAGATGTCACTAAATTCTACACACTGGTCCTTTAATGTGACATAAAACAGTAGATGGCAGTTCACTGTGTTTGAGAGTTTGATTATTTTACATGTGATTTTGCAAACATTTGCCACATCATCATATACATAAATCGATTTTCTAAATGTCAATTAACATGATGTTGATGGAGCAAAAAAGGCGGAGCTCACTCAGTTGCACGAGAGTTATCAGATGTGCTTTATCTCCTAAAAGTCAGCGGTTGCAACCATGTTTGGATTTTGTGTCTAAATAATTGCATTTCCGAGACGAACGGGAAGTGTATTGTGAATACTTTTTTACCAGACACGTTATGTCGTTAACAAAGCAGCGATCAGGAGTAACAAATGAGAGCTGCTGAGCGACACACACTGCCACATTAAACAACTTTAACCAACTTTGTGGTGAAGAAAATAACTGTCTGCTCAGTCTGATTCACCTTAAAAACTCTCCGCCAGCTGTTCTCCACTGAGACATAACGTGAATAACACCACGCACAGCAAAATTGTTATACCGGCAGAGGACTGTAGGATTCTTTCAAACTGATCATTTCATTAATTAATCCCGTTAACTTTTTAAAAAATAAAAAGGCTGCGGACCATTTAATTGCTAGTATTTCAGGGAAACTGGACCAACAGACTGAAAATTGTGCCTCCCTTTCTATTCATTCAGCCAAAAATAGATTCTGAATCAAATCAGACAAAGAGATTACCCCAGTAAATGTAACGTAATGCATCATGTTTTATTATAAACTAGGCTACTTCTTGAGTTTTGGTGAGGATGGCCGAACAAGAGCAACTGCAGATGAAGACAACTGACACCCCCTGACTTAAAAGTTTCATACAAAATTTTCATACATCGAGATGCATCACAAATATCAAATGTAGCCTTCTGAATGGTAATTGCTTTGAACGTTAATCACTAATATATGTATACATATATATATCCATGTATAAATATATCTCTCTTAAAGGGTATGGAGCAGTGATGTACAGGTCTTCTCTGGGCGATGGTGACATAATTTCATCAGAGGATTCTTACACTCGGGGCTGAAAAATGAAGCCAACGCGGAAGCGCCAGAAAACCGTAGCTCCTCAGCTGGCGCCAAAAGTGAGTCAATCTCCACAGACTCTCATATTAAAATGGCCAGATTTATAGTGAAGATGAACATGTTTATAGTCTGATACAAAAAACGGTTGAGGTCTCTAAATTTCATCCTTCTTGACAACCATACAGTGGCCATTTAAATTATATGAAGGCTTAAACAGGTTACATGGCGAGACAGTGAGTCACCAGGTAGCTGCTACATTCAGCTGCCACGGCTCAACTCACGCTCCGCCTCTTTGCTCAACTTTGGATTTAAGCAGGAATTAGCTATAGTCTGGAACTACCACGATGACAACGCCAAGAGCTGCGACACAGAGCTTCACAAAGGCTCTTCAGAAACCAAGGTGTGATGTCAAGTAGATGCATGTCCTGAGCTAAGATTTTGAAACACATAACAAGGTCTAAGTACTATTTACTTACTTTTTTTTTTTAAAAAAAGGAAATTTATTGGCATTCAATTTTGAATTTCAAATGTGAGTTTAAAAAACAGAAAAAAATTGGTTAAAATTTTGATTTTAAAAATACAACTTGGAACACAAATTCAACCAATAACATTTTTTTAAAACTTCCTTAGAAAATCAGCTGCTCATCGTTTTCTCCCATTTCCTCAACACCTTTTATTTCAGGAGCCATTTGTGCGCTATTTCACTTACTTTCTTGCAACACAAAAGCTCTGACACATTACGTTTGTTTAAACCTGAATCCATTTTTAGTGTAAATTGATGCGCGTCTTTACAAAAGAAGGGTGAAAATCACTCAGTTTTTCTTGCTTTTGTAACCAAATTGAAAACATCAGCTCTGTGTCATATGAAGGAAAGATTTATTAGTTTTCAGGTGCAGTGAGATTGCCAAGTGCAGCTTTATGAAAACGCTATTAAATAAAACGTCTTGGGAACTTAACCCTTCATCACACAGTTATGACATGTGTGCTACATGCTCCTCGGTGAAATTACATCACTGCGTTTGGGACTGCAGCATAAATCAGGCTGAATGTGCTCTCAACTGTCTGATCTGATCACTGTGGTGCTACTTTTTAAATCCATAATTGCTGCGCTGTGTCCTCCGCTGAAACACTGTCACCCCATGTGGCCGCTGTTATTCTGTGATTTACTGGACGAACCGCTTCGCACTAAAATTTATAGCATGCTCTGTTGACAGAAAGAAAGTTCTAAAAATTTTATTCCCCATCCGTCAGTAACACTATTGAAGAGGGAAAAAAAAGAGGGTACATCCAAAGTTGGAGAGCTGATTGAATTCCTGATCGTATCTGTAACATTTTGGTTTCAGGCATGGCTGCATGTGAAAAGTGAAGTCAGTTCAGTTCGAGCTGTAAAACTTCCCCTTTTCTCTTTCCTCACTTCAGTGTAATCATGTAATATGTTTTAGTCACTGGGTCTGCTTCACCTCACAAAACCATTCAGGAACCGTTTCACTGTCTGGCTTTCATCACCGAGCGTTCTGTCACTCCTCCTCGACGGCTGCACTTTGTTTAATCATCCTCGCGCCGAGTCGCGCATCGCTGCTCTTGGATCGCGTTGCCTCCTCCTCGCCTGCAGACTCGCTGGATTTCACCGAGAGGGTTTTAAAAATTCTGACATGCCCCCACCGACCACGCTGAGCTGCTTCAACATGCAGGGACGGTGCCACATGCTAATTCTGACACACGCTCACTTACGCCGATGATTGATGCCAAAGTTCGATAGTTAAAACTAAACTTTAATATTTCAAAGTAAAGGTTTTTGACATTTTCATATAAATGAATTTTAATTTAGCCAAGTCCTTGTCCTGATTGTTAAAACACAACAGTGATTCAACATTAAACATCTGCGATCCAACTTTATGAAAGCTTTTAAAACTTGGTGTTTTTGGACACTTTGGTTTTTCATGAGAAAAAATCTTCTGGCTCACAGGAAGTAAAGCTGAAATTTTATGACTCCAGCTTTTTTGCAATAAAGAAAAGAAGAACTGGCGAAGAGAGGTGCTCAGTGCATGCATGAACAATGCTGAGACACCAAATCCTAAAGTGGATTGTAGCGTACTGAATCATAGTGTCACTGACCACATCAGGCGCTAGTAAGTCATTGAGTTTGGAAGCATGAATGAGATGATATAAACTTGTCAACTGTCAGAGATTCTGTCTTCCAGCAGCGGTGAACGGATTATTCAAATAGTTTACAGAAGTAAAAGTAACAATACTACACTGTTAAAATACCCCATTACGAGTAAAAGTCCTGCAGTCAATATTTTACTAAAAGTATGAAAGTAGTGGGTGCCCCAGCAGCTCACCTGGTAGAGCAGGTACCACATATCAAGGTTGAGTCCTGATGGCAACAGCTCGGTTTGAATCTGGCCTGGACCCTTGGCTGCATGTTATCCCCTCTCTCTTCTGTGCCTTGAGAGTCCTGGACTGGGTGTGGCACCCGCTCTGTAACAGGTAAACAACATATGTATATAAATTCACAGGTGCAGGTAAAAATGAACTGATTGCGGGTAGCGGGTGAGAACAATAAAACAACACATACAATACAATAATATACTTTTTTTTGTGGAGAAATCAGAAATAAAAATGATTTTGCAGTACTTTTATATTCACTAATACAGTAATATCAGACCTTATCAGCCAGCAGGATTTTATTGTGAAAGTCTACAACACAAACTTTGATCCCACATCCTGTCAAACAATGGGACGTCACTGACTGATCTGCCATGTCGACTAGCTGGTGGCTAAAAGTTCGGACAAACAACAAGTGTTTAACAAGTATTTATTTGATATATTTGAATGTGTATTATTTTCATCTATATAGCCTACTTTTGGAGGTAAAATTTCTTTTTTGAGGGCTTAAAAATTAAAATATGGAAGCTTTATGTTGTATTTGTATTTTGACACTCTGTTTTGATTCGTAGGACTATTTATCTTTTAAATAAACGTTTAAACATGTGAATGTAAAACACTGTTAGACATTGCAATGTTACTAATTAAAGATCTGAAGTTTACTGGAGTTTATTGGCAAAATATGGCAGAAATTAAATATAATATTAATAATGTTTCTATTCGTGTCAAACATACCAACATTGAGACCTCAAAAACAGGGAGGATGTCAGTACCAAAAGGGAGTCTGAGGCCCTCCCCAAGAAAAATCTAATTTCATAGACTTTGTTTCCAGAATTCTGAATAATGAAAATAACAAAATAATAATGCACATTTTTGGCAAACAGATTTCTGCAGATGACCAATAACTGATGCTTATTTGTTGGAAAACTCAATAGGACCACAGCCTTCAATGCATATTTTCACTTTTTTTTCTTAATGTAAGTAAGTTAGGTTGTTTTAAGAAAAAATGTTCCTCTTTCCTTTAAAGTTTTCTGTAAGAAATGGAAATTCGTCTTTCCTGGATGCCTGAAATTTGCTCTGGTATGTCTTTTGCTTTGTACTTCTTTTTCTCTGCTTTCATGCACTGAGGGGAACAAGGCACGGGCATACGGCCATACAGTGGGTGTTGGCGTAGCTGCATTGTTCTCTGTGTGAAAACAGACTTTTAGACTTGTAAGAAAACTGTCATAAATTGAGAGAAATACCTGGAAATGGCAGCGGGAAATGAAAAACAACAGTCTTCTGGGAAAATAGAGGATCAGCAAGTGTGACTAGTGTTATATCACTTGAAAATATAAGTCTTTGTGTTCCAGTTTCCTTAAATTGAGCCCTGCATAACCTGTATATACAGACCACCAAGTTGCACCGTCATGTTTCTACAGTAGGCCAAAACAGACAAACTGAACACTGGCTCTAGATGCTACCATTAATGTTTTGCACAAATTCTGCAGCCACCGTATGTTCTCGCACATGATTTGAAGGGGTGGGTGAGGAGAGGTGTTTGCAATCTCCAAGCTCACTGCTAGATGTCACTAAATCCCACATACTGGTCCTTTAAAGTAGATATGGTAAATGAATGATTCTGACTCTGATTATTCTGGCTGGCCAGCCCAGTCAAAAAAGTCTGGACACGCCTCCGATGCCAAAAGCAGTAAATCTCCAGTCTTGGAAATTGGCACAAAATGATTAAGAGCACAAGATCAAAACATTTTGGTACTTTTTAAAAGGATAATCAGCAACTTAAGCCCTTTCTTGACAAAACAAGAGCACTTGCTGGAGGATGAATTACAAGTGACTCCAAGTGTTTCCAAAATAGATGGACAGTATTTTGGAAATGAACTCTTTAATTAAAATTCCCTCGGTAATGTCTGACATTTAACTTCATAATTAGGAGAGTCGCTGTGGGGGTCTCAACCCCCCCAACGCCTCTCTGCCTTCATCAAAATCTTGGCTTTGGGCTGCTGAGTCATGATGCAACACCGCCTCGATTCACTGTAAGGGGTAACCATCTGTTTTCACCTCATCCGGACCCTGTAAAATAAACGTGTGCACGAATGACCCCTCAGTGTAGACCTCCTCCAGACAGCCGAACACCAGAAGGCACAAGCCACAGACGTGCTGCTCTGGAACCGTTTTCAGCAGCAGATAAATTAGAGTGACAAAAGGTTAGGATGTGAGGGTCGTGACTGGTGCAGTTTGAGGTCTGAGGAGGAGGAGGTGAGGGAGCCTGGTTGGTGTTCTGCAGCTAAATACAGAGTTCCACATTGTTGGGACATTATACGCAACACCGGTGGACTCAGATTGCTCGCCTGGTGCTCCCATGTTAAAAAAAATGTCACAAAAGTGCTCTTTGATACCCCATATGGTAGATAAAACATGATAAATACCCTAACAGTCCGATGTTCAAGACAACATGGTAAACTGCCCTCTTGAGTGCCCTTCCAGTAGAGTACACATGATGAAGTACCCTTTAAAGTGCTGTTCCAGTAGAGAAAATCTGATAAAGTGCCCTCTAGGTAGACCTTCCACTGGGAAAATGTAGTAAAATGCTCCCGAGAGTGCCCTTCCAGTAGACATAATGTGGTTAAGCGCCCTTTTGAGTGCTCTTCTAGTAGACAAAATGAGGTAAAGTGCCACACAGAGTGCCCTACCAGTGGACAAAATGTGGTAAAGTGCCCTTAATGAGGACATAATGTGAGAAGTGCCCTTGAAAGTGTCCTTCCATGTTTTAATGATACATTTACAGAACCTTGTAACTCTCTGAAACCACCTAATGATGCACTGACCTGCTTGTAAAACTAAAATGCTACACAAAGCCTGTAGAAACACCTATAAAAACTTCAGCATAGAAATGCAATCAAAAACAAAAAGGACAGTTATTGTCATTTTCTGATGTAACTGTATTAAAAACACTGCATGAATTTAGACTGAAGCCAACTGTAAGGAGTTCTCCAAGCCTGTTAAATAATTTAGATTTCTTTATGGCTTCAGGGGCAGTATATACATTAATTATGTGGTATCTTAATTGTATTTTAAAAGGCTACCAGGAATTATTTCTTTTTTCCTAATTGTAATAACATCTTGAGATTTAATTTTGTCTTTCTCCTGCCGTCATTATTACTGAGTTTTGTTTGAATGAAAGAGGGAGAGCTTGCTTGTTCTTGTTACAGAGCACACCTGGATGACATATTTCTGCTTTTACATCAATCCCAGTTGAGAGCGGGTACTGTGATTGGTTTCCTTCTGTGAGGAACACAGCGTGTGGCCAATTGCATTTTAGAAAAGAAAAAACAGCAACAGCTGATTTCAAAGCTATGCTTCGACTAAAAGTAACAAGTAATGACAACCTTCCTGGAAATGTAGTGGAGTGAAAGTCATGAGTCCAAGTAAACAAATACTCAAGTAAAGTACAGATACTCAAAAAAAAGTACTTAAGTACACTACTCAACTTTGTTACTATCCACCACTGCTTGGATTGGGTTGCTGACTACATTTTTAAACACATAACTTGGAATACATTCTTAAGGTAACCCTCTCAAAACCTGTAGATACGACTGCAGAAAGAAAACAGTTCCTACATGAAATTGAACAAAGAGACATTGCTGTTAAACCCTTTTTTTAAATCACAAGGCAGCTGCCATGTAGTTCCATTATATTCGAATGAAGATAGACATTTTCAAAACTCTGCAACTCACCCAAACTGCCTAGATGGATAAACAGAGGAGAGGAAAAAAATAGATTTGGGGATGAATGTTGCTTTTAACATTGTAACACCAGAAGTTTAGTGGTGCTACAGTGCTACATTTAGCTACAGTGCTAAATGTTTGATGAACACAGCCACATACTAACAGCTATGCTAATAGCCTTGCTAACAGCCACACATGCCAACAGCCATGCTAACAGCCATACATGCTAACAGCCACACATGCTAACAGCCATGCTAACAACCATTCACACTCACCTGCACAGGTTCATTTCATCTGCAGTCAAACACAGCCAAACAGTTCACATGACAGTTTGTTTGATGTGAATCTTGTTAATTTGCTTGTATCCTCACTGTGTAATTGGAGCGCACACAAGCTGACACAGTTTAAATGGAGTGTGTGGAGTTAAACAAGCTCTTTTCTGTTATATTAACCATGTGTTTCTTTGTCTTTGTCTGTGGTTGTTGGGGGCGGTTCACTTCCTGGTTGAGCAAAAGGTGTGTCAGAGGGGTGGGTCCTCTTAAATGTGAAAGTCAGCTCATTGGACCAAACCATGTGCTGCCAAGATGGGGGGTGGGGGGGTCAGGCTTTAGTTAGTTTTTGTCTTGTATTAGTTGTAGTTGGCGTCCATCTTGTTTTTCCCTTGTGTGTCATTTGGTTTGACTCGGTCACTATATATGTTCACTGCTGCCTCCACAACAGTTTGTAGTGATGGCAAATAAAGCTTTTGCAAAGCTTTGAACCACTTCAGCCAACTGTATCAAAAATAGGGTCATTACTTGAAGCTATGGTGAAAACCAGTGACCTCTATTGGGGAAGTGCAGAGAAGTGCAGTCTAATTAGATTAGGGTCCTCGCACCATTCTGTGCTCTGGCCCTAATAAACAATCAACAATGACCACAAAGTTCATTTTTAATTTTCTTGTTACAATTGTGGGAAGTTTTTACAGTTTTGAAAGATGAAGACTTTCCCACACATATAACAAATCCCTGCAAATCTAATAGTTATTACATTCGCAGAATATTTTGTATTACATTTGTAGTTGGCAACTGCTATTACGGTTGTGGGAAATTTACTACATTTGTGGGATTTGTGTACTCTACTGGAAGGGCACTCTAGGAGGCATTTTACTAAATTTGTCCCACTGGAACATCACGGTAAAGGGCACTTCACCACATTTTCACTACTGGAAGGGCACTCTGGAGTTTCCGGGTGTTGCCCTCTAGAGTGCCCTTCCAGTAAAGAAAACGTGGTAAAGTGCCCTTCCACTGGACAAGATGAAAAAATGCATCACATCTTTCGGCAGGCCGCTGCCCCACCACGTGCAACTGGTGCACTTTTTATTTTTTGCCCCCGCCTCTCAGGCATCGTCAGTCGCCCACTGATGTTCAGCTCTGAATCTGTTTAAACTCTCAGTGGAAGCTGTGCATATCGTGCAGCAGTGTTAACTGACAGTGTTGCTGAAAACAAAATGCACAAGAAACAGCAACAAGATGTCAGGTTTTCAAACTTTTTGTTTTTCTCACTTGTTTCGAGCAATTAAAGAATTAAAGAATGTGTGGTTAAATTGTTCAGGGATTTTTGCCGCTGTGGTTGGAGACGTAATGTTTTGGTCAGAGAACAACGATGACATGTGGCTTATGTGGACGCATCCATTTGCACTTGACCAATTTGTGGCCCCAGTGCTTAAGGCGGCTTCAGACATTAGATTGAAATCTTTTAATTAATGCGTCCTGGTTGTATTTAAACTTGGCCTTCAAGCAACGGTGATCTAATCTTAAAATGATTGGATCACCGCTGCTTAGAAAGAAAAGTGTTTACGTTTAAAGTCATCTTTTAATTTTGACTGAATTGTGTAAATTGAGGTATTTTTATTTCTCTCCCTGGTTGAGACACTTTGTGGTCCTCTAACTTGGGTTCATTCAGTTTATGGTTTAACAGGGAGTTAAGTGCTCAAACAATTTCTTGGCAAACAACAACCAGATGCAGTGACTTCATGCAGTCTTGTTGTCACAGGGAGGTTCGTCATTGAAACTGTGCAGACACCTACATGAAGACTTAAATCTGTGTTCGCCAACCATTTCTGGCAGGCCACCAGGTTGCTGAAGAGCCACTGTGAAGCTTAGTGTCGTGGCTCTGGCTGTCACCGTCTTTGGCAGCGCCTGACTCTGCTTCAATCCCGGCTAATCTGAAAATGGGCAAAGAGGTGGAGTGTGGGTGGAGCTGAGGCCCACCTGTCTTGCAAATCAGACACGCCCTTTATCATGCAGAACTGACAGAATAAATCTTAATATAATTTAAATGGGTGAGTTATATGAAGTATTGAGTTAATAAATGGTTGCAGTGCTGTCAGTCGTAGGTCAGAGTCGATTTGAGGCTTCCACTGCAGTCAGGAACCCTGCATCCTTAAACGATATTATGAAGCATGATGCAGGTGAAAAAAAGGAAAAAATATGAAATTCTTGTTTTTGCACTGACACACACAACAACGGCTTGGAGCAGCTTTTTTTGTGTTCTAATTGAAAATACTGGTTTTAATGGTTAATTGTTTTGGTATGATCTGTG
Source organism: Lutjanus campechanus (assembly GCA_027495735.1). NCBI lineage: Eukaryota > Metazoa > Chordata > Actinopteri > Lutjaniformes > Lutjanidae > Lutjanus > Lutjanus campechanus. The sequence goes on along the minus strand of JAJHUR010087782.1, from coordinate 7,811 downwards.
TTACTTTAATATGCAAGAGATGTGTAAAATAACGATTAAAGACATCACATGACAGCCACCTAGAATCCATGCTGAATCCACCATCCATCAGGATAATCCAGATTTTTAGCATCAAAACTATACTAATTTCCACCGTGAAGTTTTGAAGTACCCAGATTAACATTTGATTTGGATTCTGAGCAGGATTGGATTACCAAATCTGTGTCTCAGTTTTGTAGGATCAGGATCACATCTCTTGGTTTTGAAATACCCAAATTTGAGATTTAATCCTATCCGGATCATTCTGATCTAGATTAAAGGTTTCAACGTACTATCCCCAGGTGATTATTTCACAGATAAACCTAGTAACCCCACATCATAAAAAAAACAAAACAAAAAAACAAAAACAAGAGCCGGTCTTTTGAATGACTTTTGGAGAGGAATGGAGCCATAAGATCCCGTTCTCTCTCCCATGAGCCGAAATTCCCATCACTAAAGCGAGTTCCCATCTTCTGACAAGAGGGAAGCCAAACGGGGAGGGTGTGTTCACATCTGACGGAGAGAGAGGGAGTGGGTGAGGGAGTTTAAGACAGGAAAAAAAAAACAGTGACTGTATGACAGTGAGAGTGAGAGTGAGAGTGAGAGCGAGCGGTCGAGGTTGTGTGATTGTGGACGCATTCCAACGAGGCCACAACCTCCGGAGCAGATTTGGAGTTTGAGGCAGAAACAGACTGCTGATCTGGTGCCAAATCACTGAGCGGCAGCAGGCAACTGACCCTCTAACATTAGAAAACGACTCTTTATTTTACCTACAATAATCCCCTTTTGTTTAAAACATCATGTAAAATATGAATTATGGATGCCTAACTCCGGGTCTTCCTACAAAAGATTTCTTGTTTGCGCTTGGCATCCGTCTGTTTTAAAGACAGAATTTGGTAAAGATGATGTCAAAACACAGCGGCGCCGTAGATTCATAAAACTTCAGATATGTTTGCCTTTATTGCTCAAAGACTTGTATTGCAATCACTCCTCCAGACAATGACTGCAGTCTTCAGAGCAGAGTAAGTGATTATTCTGGTGGTCGTGGCCCTGCAAGCCTCAAATGTCAAAAGCCAGAGGCAGCCTCAGTGGTTACTAAATTATATGAGGTACGAGCTAAACCAGAGGCTGAGGACGCACAGCTGCGGACAGGATCTGACACCGTCTCGCCTGGCCGGGGCAGAAAACTGAGGCAAAAAAAAAAAGCCTAAAAGGAAGTGCAAAGCCCTTAAAGTCTGTATTTTCTGGAAGGAGTCAAGGATCTGACTCCGTCTTTGGCAGCTGGAGCCTGATGGACTGCAGATTTCAGTTCCTGACGGTCTATATAAGTGTTTACGATTCCAGTGCATCGCATGTCCTCGGAGTCCGCCGTAAAGATCGGAGCGAGGACGTCTCCTCACGGCAGATTCATGAGGTTCTCTCAGGCCAGATGCTGTCGCCTCAGATGACATCCTCGCTCCGATTCTGCATGTTGTTGAGGATTTGTGTTGACCAAACAATCCCTCTGAAACTGATGGAAAACAGATCAAGAAGAGTCATCTCGTATCGTCTTACACAGACCTTGAGACGGTTTAACGAGCCTTGCACAGATATATTGATACGTCCACCGCTGCTCTGCTATTATCTTCAACCGACTTCACCCTAATTGTCTTTATGGCTAATTGAGTTATCCAACAATCGTCATGTTAGCATTTTTGCGGCGAGCAGACCCCCTCGGCTTGTGCAAAGAATCCTTAGTCATTTTTCGGTTATTTGCACATTTTCCCCGCTGTGTGACAACTATGTTGTGGAGGAGAACAACAGGCCAGAACTATAAAATGTTATTCAAATGTTATATTCCAAGGGTTCTATGGAGAACTAGTCCTACCAAGAACCTTTTTTGTATTCAACTACTGTTACAACTAATGAAGGGGGTTCTACCGAGAACCTACTCATATTCAAAGGGTGTCCACTGAGAACATTTTTACATTCCAAGGGTTGTATCTAAAACCCACCAAGGGGTTCTACCGAGAACCATTTATATTCTTTTAAATTCTTTTTCATATTTTTTTATTCAGAACCAACCAAGAGGGTTCTAAATAGAGCCTTTTTATATATCTCTGTGTAGGTTCTCAGTCATCCAGGTCATGGTATCCGTAGCAAGGTTTGTTGTAGGCAACTGGACTTCATAGAGTTCTTGAAATTCTATGAAGTCCAGTTGCCTACAACAAACTTTTTATATATCAAAGATTTTTTTTTTTACCACAAACTCAGTCAGGGGGATCTACTGAGAACTCATTCATTTTCCAAAGGGGTTCTATGAGATTCCTTTTATATTCCAGGGTTTTTATCTAGAACCCATGGAGTGTTTCTATGAGAAGACTTTTATTTTCCAAGAGTTTCATCTAGAACCCTCCAAGGGGGTTCGATTAAAAAGTATTTATGTTCCAACGATTTTATCGAGAACCCACCGAAAGGGAATCTCTCTATATTCCAAGGGTTTAATCTAGAACACACTCAGGGGATGCTTCCAAGAACCTGTTTATATTCCAAATGTTTTATCTAAAACCCACCAATGGGGGTTCTACTGAGAACCTTTTAACATTACAAGGATTTTCTGTTGAACTCACTGATGGGGTTCTATGAGAACCTTTTCATATTCCAAGGTTGTTTTTTTTCTAGAGCCCACAAGGGTGCTGCTGCTGAGAACCTGTTTATATTTCAAATGTTTTATGTAGAACCCTCATAAAACATTCTCTACCAAGAACCCCTTAATTATCCAAGGGTTTTATCTAGAACCAATCAAGGAGGTTCTACAAGTATTACTGCATCTTTATCATTTTTGCAGCGAGCAGACCCCCTCAACTTCTGAACTGACCAAGGGAGCTCTGAGAACCTTTTCACATTCTAAAGTACCAACCAGGGAGGCTCTACCGAGAACCTTTTTACATTCCTCAGAATTTACTATTCTCTTCAACTGACTTCACCCTAATTGTCTGTATGACTGATTGTCATGTTAGCGTTTTTGCGGTGAGCAGACCCCCTTGGCTGGTGCGAGGAATCCTCAGACATTTTTCGGTTGACTTGCTCACTCTCCCCACTGTGTGACAAGTATTTTGAAGAGGAGAAAACCAGACTAGAATTATAAAATCTTATGTAATCCCTTCTGATTTCTGTGTCTCTGCTCGGGCCACAAATCACTAGGCCTTCCCGCCACAGCGGACCACCCGTTTTCTCCACACTTAAAAGGAAGCACACACTATCAGATGCACACCAGTGACTCCCAATAGATAAAACTGGAGTCTAAATCAGCTGCTAATGATGTGAAGAAAACGCTTTTTCTCATGTGTTCAACTCAACTGTGGAGTCAAATGTGACTGAACAAGAAAGAAGCAGATAAATGGTTAAAAAACGTGTTTGATCTCATACACTCTTAGAAATAAAGGTGTGAACAAGAACGATAAAGGGTACTTAAGCTTGTACTCATAGAAGAACGTTTTGTATGTATGTTTTGTACGTTATGTAATAGTTCCACACAGGACTATCTCTGGGGGTTCTATCCAGAAACCTCTCCACCTTCTAACAGTGCCAACAAGAACCCGACCAGGGGGTTCTACAAAACACGTTTTATATTCCAAGGGATGTCTCTGGAACAAACTCAGAACCTGTCTAAATTGCAAGGGTTTTATCTAGAACACACTCAGGGGGTTCTATCTAGAAATCTTGCATTTCATATTTGACAAATATTTAATGAAAGAGTTCTTCAAGGATTTCAATAATTCTTTCTTCTCAAACGTTCTCTGGATGGAAATGGTTCTTAATGGAACCATTAAGTCTTACAAAGAATCCTCAACAAACTCTTTCTTCCAAAAAGGGTTCTTCAAGATGGAAATGGTTCTGGGTGGAACCTTGGCCCTTCAGGGAGAACCAATATTTCTCAGAGTGTGGGTGCAGAGTTTTGTCGTGGAGCAGGACCCTCCTCGCCCTGAACTGCCACGAGCCTCGGCACACATGTAACAGAGATTTAGAGATGCTGATTATAGCCAAGTAATTTCACGGTGGTGGCAAATCACTGATGGGAGCCAAAAAACAACAGAAAAGTGATGTAAATGCTGCATTTCACCCACACGTACAAAGAAAGAGCAAAACCCACACAAACGACTCACTGTAAAGAAGAAAAAAAAAAACAATCAAAAAGACTGTATTTAGTCTGGGTTGAGATCCATCCTCCAGGGCTTGAATACACATCATTTTCTAACACAACAGAGGAATAGAAATATTTACTCTGAACAAGCCAAAGACAACAACTGTGCTCCCAAGAAACTAACAATGGCATCAGGGCAGTAAACTCCCGAAACTCTCTTTGAAATATTTGCTTTTCCCATCACGACCGGGGTCGTGGTTGGCACACGTCGCATCGAGGTAACATGAGAATCGGTGGATGGTGGTGGATCGTTTTTCAGTCCCGGCTGGAAAACTGAATTCTTTACCTGATCGCTTTTAAAACACAACAAGCAGCACAGACTGCAACTGACAGTTATGTAAGCAGATCAGGGGTCTGTTTCGAGAACCACGTTTGGTGAGTCAGACCTGGGTAACTTTGCTGACAAAAACACAGAAGTGGCTGTTTTCCATCGGTCAACACTCCATATTTGAGGGTTTTCCAGGTTTTACTCAGCAAATTCACTCAAAAACCCCAGTAATTATCGGAAGATGTGTACTGATACAAGTTTCTGCAAGGGAATCCCCTCAAACTGTCTGTTTATAGTGACCATGTTAATAAAAGCCCAATCTTAATCCCTTTATAGCTATATAAAGATAAAATATTTGGTGAACAATGAATTGCTGCTGAGACCAAGACAACTATGAGGTATAGACAGAAATAATATAACTGTAGATCTATGCTACATGTACTGTAACTGTGTGTTTTGTACTGAAACAGAGAAATAAGAATGATAAAAAGAAACTCAGAAAGATTCATGTATTATTACAGCTCTTAATATCAAACACAAACTTAATTATAATTTATCCAAACAATAGTATCAGAGTCAATGGTAATTATCTACTGTTTAATACAAGTTTAAGTAAAGAAAAGTATACAAATTTTTTTTTTTACTTATTCTGCTATCACTGTGTGGTGTTTGCTGCCCTCTACTGGCTTTTTGTATATGGCAACTACACACTGCAAACACATGTCACAAGCTACCTAACTGCCTGCTGCTTATTCCAGCTTTATCTTTATCTATTTTCTTGCATTTTTGGTGTTTCTGGCTAAGTTCTGGCTGAACCCAAGGCCAGCTCTACTAGTCAAAGTCTGCCACTGCTAATAACATAAAGGTGACCTTAGCTTTGATTTATTTTTTAAAAAGTCAGAATATGGAGATGCAAAGTTTGTGCTGGACAGTGACAGTTTGTTTTCTGTGTACAAAGACAAGATTCCTGCAGATCACCAAAAACGCTGGGCAAAGTAATACAGTAAGTATACTGTTCATTTTCATAATATTTACTTACATAAAAACTATCATTAAGATACAGATTTTAGAAATTATTAGGTTGTTTAAACTTTTACAACTAAAAGTTTCACCCATAGGGTGCTAATGCCACCTGTGCAGCACATGTGTGTCATGGACAATCTTACTTGTCATTGCAGCGCCCCTGGTTAACAGGTTAGAACAGCCTCACAGCCAGTGTCAGCTGACCTGATACACCTGATTTGTTAAACAGAACCACCTGGGAAGCCATCCATAGAAACTGTTTGTTTGTTCAAGACGAGTCGTTTCCATGGATGCTTCTTGCTGTCATCACACCTAAAACCACGTCCATGGCTGCCAGTAGTCCCTCCGAGGACACTGATTGGTTTGCACGACCTGTGGTGCAGACACAAACGGATAAGCTTGGAGCCTGGCAAGATGGATTCTCATATGATCTCATGAATCTAGCTGCTACGCAAGGTAAACTGTCAGCATCTAGAGTTTGGTGTGAAGTGATCTGTTGCTAGTCATATTGACATCACACCAGCAACATGACACTTTTCACTACAGATTCAGAGTCTATGTTTGTTGAATATGTCACAGACTTAAAAAAAAAAACCATGGGAGGGTCAGTGCTTCTCTCTCTCCGTCTCTCTCCCCCTCTGGATGAGGATAAATAAATATTAAAGGTGTAATCTGCAACATTTTCCTGAAAAAACAAAAACAAAAAACAATGCATAGACTCATATTACATAATCCTTTTCAATCATCACTTATGACTCTCTAAAAGTGGTGTGTGGTGGTGTCTCTAAATTGACACAAAATATTGATTTTTAAAAGGGATATTGTTGATTTCTAAAAGATTTTTTCTGTTTTGTCTGTTATAAATTAATAACAGACCTCAGATTTCTACAACTGACCAATCAGAATTGAGTATTTAACTAAAGTCATGTAACAAAGAAAAGATTACCCGTCTGAAAGTGTGTTCACTTTGTCTCTCTTCTATGCATCACAGGTCTGAGAAAACCTGAACTGATGAATTGAAGTATTTGGTTCTTACATTTATTGCCATTGTAAATATAATTGTGTGGTTTTTTTGGTCAGATCCGATTCTTTGGTTGCACTTCATCCCTCACTGTAAATAAATGCTTGTCTCCCTGATGTCTTAACTCTACAAAATAAAAGCAGATTGTCCCGTTCTTATGGCCGAGGATAATTTGTTTTTGTCTGCATCATTACATAGCTTGGAACGTATCGACTTTGGTCAGCTGCTGACGTCAGTTATTGGTTCTGGTGAGACGCTGAGAGGCTTCAACATGACATGATGACAATTATGAAGTCGTTTTGGCAAGTCCAAAAACGTCCCCAGAAACCAGGATAATGAGAGGGGCGTAGGATCGGATGGTTGCTCACTTCCCATCAGTCACTGGTAGTTTGTAAACAACGCTCAGATGTGAAATAAATGTTTGTGCTGAGTGCTCATGTCACTGGGTGTGGATTCAGGAATGGAAACACCACTTTCACATGGAGAGAATCAAAAGATCTACTGTACTTCAATCTCAGCAATTAGACTTAGACATGTCGGGTTACACGCAGCCCGCACTGGCTGGAAAATGGAGTCCCGCTCCTCTGTTTCGACAATGAGGACTTTGAAAGACGTTGTGTGAATCAGCATTTTATCCCCGCCGACAAAGCTGAAAGAGCTGTCTGAAATTACCTCGGCAAACCGCTCGGGACTCACGTCTTCGCGGAGAAAAATGAGAGAACAGTGTTTTCTCCATTTGGCGAGGGGAAGGTGTTCAACCATCACGCTCACATTCCTCCCATCTCCGACTGCATGGAAACTGCACACGCAGGTACACAAACGCAGACACTGCGACTGTAAATCAGATAAGTTTGTCCTCTGAAGCAAAAGAAAGCCGCAGAGATTTGGGATGTCGTCCACCCTGCTGTCTGCAGCCTCGGCCCTGGACTCTGTAATTAAGCTTCATTAAAGACGCCCTGACAGACGGACGGGAATAAAAGTCCTGTAAGAGTGTTTGTGCTCGAATGTGTCTCGTTGTCAGAGCTGTCAGCGCCTTGTCTGCTTGTTCATTTCCTTTAACCACCACCAGCACTAAACCCTTCAGTTTAATTTCCTCTCTGCGCAGGTAAATCCTTTTTCCCGTAATGTGCGTGTTATTGGGGATCAAGTTTGACTTTAAATGTTTAATATCTGCCCATCAGATAAGGAAGGTTTTTAGTTTTATGTCATTATTATTACATCAGTATGGTTTTGATTGACCTGACAGAGACTAAAGTGAGGGCTGTGCTTACGTCTGATTGGCTAGTGGGACCTGACCT
>JAJHUR010087771.1:0-15347 GCA_027495735.1 Lutjanus campechanus | reverse complement strand
GATTTATGCTAAGAATAAAAGTCATACAGTCCATGAAATTATATAAAGACTCTAAAATTAAGAAAACACCTCAGCAGGTAATTCATCTTCGTCTGATGGTTAAATAGGTTGAGTGGTTGCAGAATTTCGGGATAAACCGGTGGAAGACTGCTCAAAGACAAACACAAAATTCAGACATCTAAAGCTCATGAATCTAATGGGACTGAGATCCATATTTTCTCCCAATGAGAAATTCACTCTTGCCTGGAAGCAGATTAACATGAATCTTTTTCAGCCTGCAGTGATTTCCTTTTCATTTCTCTGCCATATCAATGCTTCACATCTCCCCTCCATGTGTTTCACCTCTCTTTGAGTCAGGAGAGAATCCCCCCGCCCCCCAACCACCACCACCTCCTCCTCCTCTGCTTTCCCTAATAAGCCAGAGCGAGATTCCTTGGCTGACAGCTGTTCCAGATGGCATTATTACTCCACGGTTTCACAGTCAGCTGGCTCAGGATCCACCACCGGCGGAGGTGGCTGTCCCTCCGCCGTGCCCAAGCGTCAACATCAACACCAACATATGGCGATGTTATGTAATACTGTATCTGTGGGGTGATAATGTTACGGTGATCACCCAACAAGTTCTCCCTCTTTCTCTTCTTTTTTTTTTTTTTTTTTTTTTTGTGGTGGTTCAGTTTGACAAAAGTGGGGTTCGGGGACTCATTTCCTTTCTACAGTATTTATGTCTGAAGATGAAGAAAATTGCTGGAGATGACACAGTTTTGAGTTGAAGGTGAAAGAAGAATTAGTTGAGCTTCGCAGTTCAAAGCACCTGTGATGATCATAAAAGATAATACACTGGAGTGTGCTTTGTGATTAAAGTACATGTAGGACTGTGTCCCTGTGCACAGGTCCCCCTGCGTTTTTCCATTATTCAAATGCTTGCCCTATATTTCTCTTTGGGTTATAAACTCCTTGTGTTTACAACTTCATTGTGCGTTAACTCTGTTCTGTCCACATTTGCATCTCTTAGTGCACAACCAACCAAGCAAGGGGATCTCACTTAGCAATTTTATTTTACTTAAAGCACCTCTAGTCAATATTTTAATAATAACGGTGCAGAAGTTACCTCAGCTCTGCAGTTTTTTTTCTGTTGCTTGTTTCAACTCCTTGTCTTTGTTTTCCAGCCCAGATTTCTCTGTTTTGGTTAACTGTCATTGGTCTCATGGAGTAGTTTTTGACTGCAGCGGCCGTTTAGCAGCTGTTTTTAGTGACAAAAGTGCTGATAAACCAACTGTGTGCTACCTGCATGGCACTTAACAGCAGACAGAAAAAGTTTGTAACTAGTTAGTGAAATAAAGAGGAGCTTTTACCAGCTTAAAAAAAAGTACTTGTAAGAATACTTAGCATTGCAGTCCTACAACATTTTCAGACTCACAATGGACATTAAAGTATCAAAATCTTTACAGCAGATTCAGAGATATCACTTTTTTCCCCCTCACATTGTTCTCCCTTGATAAAACCTGGAGCCTACACTACCCACAATGCAACTCAAATGGTGACAGTTTGATTGAAGATTCAGGATCCATTGTGCTTTAGGGTTTAGGGACTAAAACACAAATGATCACGCTTGCAAGATCTTGGGTCTGGGTTTATCATCTACACATGACCGAGATTCAGGCGTGTTCTGAGGAGCAGGTTACAGAGGTCTGATAAACTCACTTCCCCTTTAAGAGCTACAAATTTTCCTCAGCAGTTGGTAGAGACCAAAACGGAGCTAAAAGGAAACTAAAAGGAAACTGGCAACTGGATATTATATACACCAAGTGGCCAAAAAAATGGCTCCAAATGAAAGTTAAAATTGCTCCATATGTGCTGGATATGCAGCTGTTTTGCTAACGTGCTAATTCACCATATCAACTTTATAATATGATAATATGTCACTGCTGTGTCATTTTCAATATGATCTTTTTAAGGTCCACATGAAACATAATTTTAACATTATCTAGCTTCATATTGTGTCATATGAATGTTGAAAAGTACAGTGTCATAACCCAATGTACCCTGCTGTTGCTAGCTAGCTAACTAATGAATCTTAGCTAGTGATGTGTGCAGTTAGTCGACTATACAATTAAAGCCTTGCTAGTCAGCGCCAGAAATACTATTTTGTCAATATTTCATTCATGTTCAATGCCAATTAACTGTTGCCTCTAAGCTGCCCTCACCCAGGGTAAATGCACCGATGGCCTGGATGTTATTATCAGCAAAGTGGGACAGATGCCAGCTTGTAAATAATGCGTTTTGCAAGTAATATGATGTAGAAAATGAAAATAAGGTTTAATATAAGCTATGTCAGAATAAACTGGCATATAACCACTCCACTGGAGCAATGTGTAACCACATTCAGTACACGCACAGACATTAACCTACAAGCAGAGCAGGCTGCTGCTGCTGTTAGCAGCACTGCTAACGTTAGCTACACTGTGTTGCAGGCTGCCAGCTAACGTCAGCTCCGGGTAAACACTGTAGTTTACCTGCTTTCACTGTGATCCTGTTTGGTATGAAAAGTTGAAGCATTTAGTGAGTTGTTGTCATGTTTTGAAGGATAATGTGCAATATTCATAACGCACGGCACTAAGTGCCACACATTTCAGCTGCATTTATTATGATTTGGTCGATGATGAATGTGATTAATGGCTTAAAACGACTCTTAGTACACACAGTATGTTTCGGATGAGGTTTAACATTATTAATTAATAAATTGTGCTAAATTCTGACTGTTTTTTTTGTGTGTTTTCTTGCCGTTAGACTAGTTAACTAGTCTAAATTAAAATCTGAGTTCAATCAATGGGGAAATTAGTCACCAGAAACGTCCCTAATCTTAGCTCTGTGCTGTGATTTTATTTTGCAGAAAGACATTATTGCATTTTGATAAAAGAAGTGGTTCTGTTACCTAAAAGGGTTAAAATGCATTTTTCATTTCATCTCAACTTTAAGGAGAAACCTTGTCTTCTTAATAAATTTGGGCTGTGTTAGGAGATGAACATGTTCCATGACCAAGTTGTAAGCCTGTGAAATTTATTGAGATATTGCACGTGATACCAGCCTGTTTAATTAAACTGGATTTGACTTTGAATATCTGATGACTAACTTCACAAGATCTCCTTTGTACATCTCTAATCTAATAAATGTGATGAGCATCAGACCGGGGTCTTGGAAAATGGAACTGAGATGGATTAAATTGTGTATTTCTGAGTGCGTGAGTGCAACAGAATCAGGTCATTATCATGTGCCAGGCCCTCCGTAAACCTTTTCTTTGAACGGCCAACTCTTCGCTGAATCCGACCCCTCAGTCGCACCTAACACGTGCTCACGCGCCAACCTTCCCACCTGCCCATCAACGCCGTGCGACCGCAATGGTCACATTTACAATCCATATGCACGCATGCCGACATACACAATCTGACACACACACACACACGCATTCTCACATGCTTGTGTGGTCAGATATGCTGCAGTGTGCATGCACTGATTAGTAAATGCACACATGCACATCAGAGCATACATCTGTAAGCCACACACACTTACACACACACACACACACAGCAGACGTCACACTCCTGAGTTGGGGCTTACTCTATTGGCTGGTCTTAACTGCTTTGTAGTATTTTTAGGCCTGTTATTCTGGGGCCTGTCCTGGCAGGCCACTGGGAGAGTATATAAGCCTCCCCCCCTGCAACTGGGGACCACTGAGAACACACAGTGGAAACATCTCTGCCCGACACTCCAGCAAACATCCAGCAGGCATTTTAAATCCTCTCAGGGTGAGTAAAAGCCTCCACGACTTTTAGGGATGTAGCGACAGTTAAACCTACCTGGCTTTACGCACCTGTACTTTTGTGACTGTGACATTAATCTGACATTTTCAACAGTTATCATGAACACTGAAGGAAGTGTCAGTGATATTAAAATGCCGTATGATGTGTTTGGGGAAATAAGCGCTTTTCTATAAAAAGATCACGATTTTATCATTAGGTTTGGATTTACTCCAACATGAGGGGGCGATATCTTGTGATATCCTTTGGGACCTTCGCTTTAGTCGCACTCCAGGAAGATCAGAGGTCAGGGTCAGCTGCGGCATAGTGGGCTACAGAGCTGATAGGACTTAGTGGCCTGCTGAAGGACACTTGAGCCGGGCAGAGGCTTGCCAACACGGGGCTTCAACCTCAGGTCATCTGGTTGAAGGACGGTCAGTGTCTCCACTGTGCCAACCTGCTGTCCCTTCAAAAGAATAAGTCATTTTTCAACGGATTATTGAGTCTCAGTCAAAATATGTTGACTAATGCCTAGATTCTCAAGCTGTGATACATGTACCAGTGGTGATGCATAAGCTGACTATAGTCGTACCCTGAGGAATATCAGAAATACATATATTTTAAGTAAATACTAAAAAAAAATACTATTTCAAATGAAAATACATTAAATGTGAGCTCAAGTCATTTGAGGACATCATCTTGTCAACATTGATCAACATTTTTTCACCACTTTCAGACATTTTATGGATCAAACAACTAATTGATTAATGGAGAAAATGGTCAAGAGACAAACCTGTTTGGACGTATTTTTAAATTGACAAAATTGTGACAGGATTAGTTAATCGATTAATTGTTTTGGGTCATTTTTTAATTTAACAAAAATCAAGATTCTCTGATTTCTTTACTCCTCTCTGACAGTAAACTGAATATTCTTGAATTGTGGACAAAACAAGCTATTAGATAATGTCATCTTGGACTTTGATCAACATTTTTTCACCATTTTCTGACATTTTACAGACCAAACAACTAATGGATTAATAGTGAAAATAACTGAGGTAATCTAATAGTAACAAAAAGTAATCAGGTTACATTACTTTAATATTGTGCTACTTGGATTATGTTACTCACAACATTGTTTTAACAGGTAATTAGTAGCTGTATCAGAGTACATTTTTAAAGTAACCCTCCCAACCCTGCATACATCATCCATGATTATGAGCAGTTACAAGCTAAACTGTGATGGCAAGATAGTCAGCAGAGGTGAAATGAGGAGACTGAAAAATGCTTCAAAAATACTGCAGTCGTGGCTCCAAATGGGAACTATTACAAAGCGAGGTGCAGATCAGGAGGAGAATAATTTGAGCAGCTGTGTTGAAGATGAAGTGGACGACAGCGAACCGAGCACAACTGCAAGAGGCAACTTAAGAAGCGGCGGTGAAACGTCCACAGCACCTGCTAGCTCACAGCACAAAACAGGTGGTGCTTGGAGGGCTCAATGATTCGTGAGGCGCTACGTGGCGTAAAAAGTTTCAGAAACACGGCACTAATGCGTTCACGCATGTCGCACACATGTTAAATTCAGCCATCAATCTGCAGGTTCATCACAGATAGGAAGCTATAAGGTCATACTAATCTGCTGAAGGCTTTGACTTTCTTTGCGCTGTTAGCGGTGACAGTGACTAATGATTCCAACCTTTGCATTAATTTCTGGTCATGAATAGACATGATATAATTGCCAATTCATCACTGTCTTACACAGAATGTACTGTATAGAATATACCATCTGTTTCGCTCAGTGCAGCACGTGCAATAGTGCTTTGGATCTTTTGTGAAGAGTTCCCACAGCAGTCATGTGTCTCATGTAAAGCAACTGAGCAAGACTATTATCTACAGCTAAAAGAAAATGACTACTGTCTTTTGAAAAGTATCTACTTTCTCTTTGGTTAGGACGCCATGCTTCCAGCATAATGTCAGCTAAAGTTGCAACCCAGAAGTTCTCCTTCCCCTTCTCCTGTGCTGCACGTCTTTCTCAGCAAGATGAGGTGACCCAGAAGGGATGCGTACAGGCGAAGTCCCTGACGCTTCAAGACCTTAAGGAGAATCCAATCTTAAGCATACCGAGCCCAGTTGCAGTTATAGGAGCTCTGGTACATGATGAGAACCATGCTCAGGACAGTCCAAAGCCTCCTCCTGCAGGAGACATGGTTGCAGCCCAGATTCTGGTCTGCACTGAAGCTTCCCAGAGTGCCGTGCTCTCCAGACAGAGCGTTTTTGAGAAACTGATAGTTGAAAGCGAAGATCAGCGCCCTGCGGCGAAGAGGCAGCTGTCGTCTGAGAGTGCAGCCAGGACCATCACCGTGGTGAAGAAGAGCGCAGTGAGGAAGGAGGCCGAGGAGCAGAGGCACCTTAAACCGAAAGCACACCTGGGACAGAGGGTGTCACCGTGTGCTGTGGCGGCAGGGAAGAGGAGGCGTCGAAAAGACCTCTTCAGCAACTCGGAGGTCTTCCACAGGGTTGATTCACACGCCATCAGGGCAGGAGCAGAGGTGACGACACTCACACAGTACATCCTCGTATAACAGAACACAGGAAGTGCTAACATTTTCTCTGTTTCCAGCCAAGAGCAAATCTACCTATTGTCACTTTCAACTTGTGAAAATAAGTGGTAGGAAGTAACTAAGGTATCCCTACTTTCCTTGAGTATTTATTTCTCTGATAACTTTTTACTTTTACTCCCTGTACTTTCTGCTCCTTACATTTTCAAAACAGGCTTGTGACTTTAGTTTTAATGCATTTGTAGGTAATTTTTTTTTTTAATATCATTGTGAGCCGCCTTCCCATCATGAAGAGCAATTTCAACCTAAATGGAATGAGACAATAACACAGAAAAACAGAAAAGGCGATTTCTTAGTGTATCCATCAGCGCAAATCAAGACAAAAGAGACGTAACACGACAAAAAAGACGTAAGACTAAAAACAATGTAACATGGCAAAAAGATGCAACAAGACTAAAAACTACGCAATATGAGGAAAAATACACAACCAGATGAAAATTACATAAAAAACATAAGCCAAAAAAGACGTAACAAGAAGAAAAACAAGGTAAAAGATGCAACACAATGAAAAACAAAATAAAAAGCAAAACTAGATAAAAAACTAATAAGAGATATACTTGCTTTTAACTACATGTACGCATAAACACTCCTATGCATCAAGGCTGCCTTGCGTATCCTGCGTCCATTTGGAGCAATTGTTGTGTGTCCTCGGAAATTAAAGCTGCATATATGCAAACCTGTGGTTGAACAGCAAGTATGTCTCCAGCACAAAATATACTTAGAAGACGGAACAAGACAAAACGGACGAGAGAGGGAGACACGGCTCCAGAAAAAAGGTCCAGTTAGCCTAATTTTTTCACTTTTACTTGTACTTAGTACGTCAACTTCTAACAGCCTTTTTAACTCAAGTATCTGTACTTCTGCTTGAGTAAAAGATGTATGTACTTTTATACCAGCTCCGGTAAAAACGGAATATTTAACCTCAACAGTGACTAACATCAGTCGATGATACACAGAAGTACCACATTTCTAGCAGGATAAAACAGAATCAAAGCTAACTACAAGCAAGAACAACAAAAACAAAGCCACAACAGAGACGGCTCCCTGTGTTCCTGAGCTCTGCAGGAGAAGCACTGAAGAATGATAACATCTACTT
Organism: Lutjanus campechanus; assembly: GCA_027495735.1. Lineage (NCBI taxonomy): Eukaryota > Metazoa > Chordata > Actinopteri > Lutjaniformes > Lutjanidae > Lutjanus > Lutjanus campechanus. The sequence continues at coordinate 7,842 of JAJHUR010087771.1, read as the reverse complement.
ATCTACTGCAATAAAACCATAATAAATACCGCAGCTCTCAGGCAGCACTCACATCCTTGAGCATGGACGGTAACCTGGTTTGTTCAATACACTGAATGACATTGAAAGATTCCGGGAAATAGAACGATGCTGTAAGACGAATGAAAAAAACAACAACAAACTGTAGCAGTGGTTTACATGAAAGTTTTTGATGCTGGCTGAATGTAAAAACATAAAGACTACATTTTATAAGAAAAGAAATCCACAGAAAACCTGTTTTACCCAACAGCAAAAATGTTTGTGTGCGTGTGTGTGTGTGTGTTGTAGCTGAAGGAAAAGTGTGTGTATGATGTGAAGGTGATAGTACAGAGCATCACACAAGGAGCCAGAAATGAGCTGGAGAAGCTTCGTGCCATCTGGGTCTGGCTGTGCCACAACATCGGTGGGTATTTAACTGTACACACCACTATGCATACAAATCCTAGCATTCTGTTGTGTATCGCATTATGGATCTGTCTCTGTTTAAGAGGAGCTGTTAAACTCACACCGTGTTTTGGAATAAAAGGAATGTTGTCTTCGTAGAGTATGACGTGAGCGGGTACCTCGGCCGATCCGAGAAGCTGAGCTCCCCGGAGGAGGTGATAGCAGCCGGCCGGGGCGTGTGCTGCGGCTACTCCAACCTCTGTACAGAGATGTGCAGGTAAACACGTCAAAACTAAAATCTTTAAATAAATTAGACACTTGGGAAAATGTTTTTCCTTAAGTCTCAGTTGTTAATTTGTGATGCAATCCAATGTTTGATCTGTTTTACTACAAATCATTAGTGGTGGAAAAAGTACTGAAAAATTGTACTGAAGTCAAAGTACTGCTACATTACTGGCATATTATTAGTTACTTTTTAAGAGATGATGTTTTAATGCATTATCAGTAGCAGCACTCAGTCAAAAGGGGTTTCTGTTTCTCCAAATCTTGAGTCCAAAACAGGGCTGCAACAATTAATTGATAAATTGATTGGTCAATCAAAGGAAAATTAGTTCAGTCATTTTTGATTCAAACATTTTCTGGTTCCAGCTTCTTAAACGTGAGGATTTGTTGCTCCTCTTTGACATTTATGACAGTAAATGAAGATTCTTTGGGTTTTGGACTGTTGGTTGGACAAAATAAGACATTTGAAGACGTCATTTTGGACTCTAGGAAATTGTGATGAGCATTTTATAGATTTAATCAGCTAAGTGAAAGTAATCGGCAGATTAATCCATAATGAAAATAATCATTAGCTCATGTGACTCCAGCTCCTACTGCTTAGTATTCACTGTCACCTCTCCAAACATGTTTTCATTGGCCCGTTTGTGATCAGACAGCTTATTGGCTAAAAATACAGATGAAATGTTTGGATATTAATTAAAATTGTACTCAGTACTCAATTCAAAATTTAAAAGTAACTAAGTAGATTACATAGTGTTACAAAAAAAATACTAATAAAAGTATAAGTACCCCAAAAAAAGAGGAAAAAGATTTACTTACAGTAATTTGAGTAGCTCTAATTAGTTACTTCCACCCTTGAAAAACATGTATACTTACTATACATACTAAATTACCAGTGACAGTTTTCTAAACCATTCACAAGAACAGTACTGTTACTATGTTCCAGGCAGTTATATTTTACAACAACAGGGAGATTTTAATCAGCAATGATGTTTCAAGTCAATTAAATCTGCATTAATTGGTGTTTTTGTCCACTTAGGGACGGCAGCACAAGCTATAAACACAACACTGACATATTATCACCTCATAAACTAGCTAACATGTTGGCTTTTTCATAAATCCAGCAGACATGGAGGGAATCACTGGCCACAGACATACAGTTACAAATCTCTGCTTCAATCTGTTTCTGTGTTCAACCAACTCTTAAGGGAAACATCTGGCTCTTAAGCTGCTAAATGCTCCAATAAAATGCGCCACTATGTTCATCAGTTACTTTGTCTGTCTGCTGTTTGGTGCTGGGCAGGTAGCGTACGGTGGGTTTATGAGATTGTTTTAGCTGAAAACAGCTGCCAACTGCTGTGGAAATGAGGTCGATCAAATTGGAGTTTGCGGGCCAGAGAAAAACAAAACAGTGAGCTAAAAGATGCCAAACCGCTCTGTGGATATGAGGACAGCTGCAGAATCAGGTGGGAATTATGGGTTCATCATCTACAGTATCCATGAGTGACCCCTTTTATATCAGACACAGCTACCTGATCAGTTATTTTAAAAAAAAATATTTGGAGCATGATCATGTTCATATAGCTCACTAAAACAAAATGAAACCAAATGTTGCATGAAAGAACTGAATTGAATGAATTTCACTGTGCTGTTCTATCTGTAAGATTTTCAGAATTTCGTTCAACAAAGTGCTGCATTCTGCATCCTTCAAGCTAGAAATTTCTCATACAAGTGTTGTGCACTGAATCAAATGAACGTTAAGACCAACAGCGGAAATACCAACCTTGAACCTGAGTTTGAGGACACGGGGGGCACAAAACAAAAGGCAGTGAGTGTGCTGTGTTTGGTTTGTGTTTACAGAGAGGTGGGCATCGAGTGCCAAGAAGTGCCAGGCCACAGTAAGGGCATCGGGTACCGCCAGGGCCAGAGCCTCAAGAATGTGAAATCCGATCACCTGTGGAACGCTGTGCTTCTGGGAGGACAGTGGTTCCTATTGGACGCCTGTTGGGGAGCAGGACGAGTGGATATGGAACACGAAAGCTTTGTCAAAAGGTTTGAAAAGGAGCGCATGAAAAGATTCCATGTAGTTGCAGACGAGTTTGGGTTTTCTCTTTTGTTTATTTGCATGCACCCGAAAACCAGCAGCGAGTTGAGTCTCAAACCAGTCTGCTGTCTCCATCTGTTGCCTCCAAGGTTCGATGATTTCTATTTCCTGACGGACCCGGAGGAGTTCATAGATTCACACTTCCCCGATGAGGAGAGATGGCAGCTCCTGGACACGCCCATCAGCCTGGAGGAGTTCGAGAGGAGGGTCTTCAAGACCTCAGCCTTCTTCAACATGGGCCTCAGGCTGATTCAGCCTCATCACGCTCACATTGTCACAGGTCCGCACTCAGTTTCGTTCATCTTACGAGCGGACGCTGAGGCATTAAAGGATGAATCTGTAATATATTTACTGATCATAAAAATGGTCACGATATGTCATCAGAGATCAAGGAAACATGAAATACTCGCTTCTCTGACATTAACATCTCAGTTTCAGTGTCCTTTTAAAATGTCTATTCCAGGCTGGAACGACTGTTTTTGTCTGCCTGTTTCTTGATAATCAGAGTTCAAATTAATGTGGACTGACAAATGAGTAAGTGTCTGTTTATGAGTCATAAGAAGTCATCAGCAATCTTTTAGGAGTAGATGTTTATAACTGATGAACTGAGCAATGTCAGGCAGTGAGACAAGCAGCCACTTACCTCAAACTCCACAGTGTGTATTTTTAGAGCAGTGGGCTTTTGTTTTCAGGATAAGAGGCTTAACTTTACATCGACAGACAATTGACAGTTATAAACAGCTGATCAATTTACAGTGTAGGACTCGTCCTCGATGTTGCATGCATCCCGCGCACCTGCAGAGCTCCTGCAGCCTGCAGAGTTTACCCAAGTCTGGGGAGGAGGGGACAGGGGGAAATAACTCGCTTTTCAACCAATTTAATGCACCATCTCTGGCTGCAACTCAGCATCTGCTACATATTGCTCCTTTAATCCTGCTTTTACACAATTTCATGCACTCCAGAAATGTTTAAAAATGTGATTATTTGCATATTATTTTCTTTTTGTTCAAGAGCGAGCAAGTATTTTCTTTCTTAAAATTAATTAAGGCAATTACATTTGAGTCTTTTATCAATCTTATTTTTTCTGTTTCTTTTACTAAAACATAAACGGTCTTAAAATTCACCTTTGATCTCTTCCTCAGATGATGGTGAGGCAAACGTGTCCCTCGGCTTCTCCAGGCCAACAACTTTTACCCATGAGATCACACAGCACCAGGACCTCCTTCACTGTGGAGCTTCAGAGCAGAAAGAGTCCAGCAACTCCTCTTACGGCCTCCTGACGGTTTCCCATCGGAGCATGAAGCTGCAGCTCCTGCCGCCTGCAAGCGGCGTGTATGATGTGAAGGTGTTTGCCAGACCTGAATCGGCTACCGCGTCTCTGATCTGGGTCTGCTCCTTCACAGTCGAGTGTCCGATCCCCAGGGCCATGGAGGTGATCCCAGAGAACCCCTTCTTGTCTTGGGGCCTGCAGCCTGCTGCAGGATCTCTGGGCGTCACGGGCAGCAGCCAGGGCAGCGAGGTAGCCGAGGTGGAAGAAGGCGTCTTTGAATTGTCGTTGAAGACGTCCAGGCCTCTGATGGTGCTGTGTGAACTGGTCCACCCAGAGCTGGAGGCTGCTGTAGCCAAGCGGTGCCTGGCTACTCAGATTCAACCGAATGTCCTGACCTGCCATGTCCTCTGCCCCATGCGTGGCTTCTACCGGTTATCGGTGTTTGTGCGGGATTACGAGAAAACAGAAGTCAAGTTCCAGAATGCGGCAAACTTCCTGTTACACTGCAAAGGGAAGGTGGTCAGTCCGGAGGAGCTTTTTCCTCCTAACCTGGGCTCGGTGTGCGGGCCAGGGACCCGCACATCGGAGGCGGGGCTGTCCAAATTCAGCCACACGACGGCGCTGGTGAGCACCCAGCAAGGTAAGTGTAACATCACCTTCCACAACCAGCAGGACCTGGAGCTTCACACTGTGCTCAGCAGAGAAGAGAAGCAAACAGCCGCCGTCCCGCTTTCACGCCACGTCTTCTGCACCTACACAGACAGCAAGGTGACGGTGAGCGTCAGCCTGCCTGATGCCGGTGTGTACCGGCTTGGCCTGTACGCTCGGCTCACCCCCGGCGGAGATTTCAATCCCATGTGTGACTTTGTTCTGAGGAACAGCTGTGATCAGCCGGGGCTTCCGTTCCCCTGTGTCTACGCAGCCTGGAGGAAAGGCTGCGTGCTCTTTGAGCCTCGCGTGGGCCTGCTGGAGCCGCTCTCGTGGGTCCGCTTCAGGGTGAGGGTCCCCGGGGCCCAGAGAGTGAGCGTGGTGGGAGAGACACGAACTGATCTGAAACTGAACAAGAGCAGAGTCTGGGAGGGCGAGGTTTGCAGTGGAAACGGTGGCCAACAACTGAAACTAGCAGCCGCCTCGGGGGAGTCCAGCGACATGGCTGTTTTGATGACCTTCGACATCAAGCAACTGAAGAGTGAAGTGTGAAATCAAAAGTATGGTGGAGACCAGAAGGATGGTTCTCTGGATATAGCTGTTAACTGCCGAATGAAGCTAATATGGACTGATGCAAATCAGACTGGGGTTGAAAATATATGCAAATAATTCAAACTGTGATCCACAATTTTTCAGGTTTAACTGCATCAACATAACACAGATGAAGACAGGTTACTGCCAGTCAGAGTAAGGTGTATAAAATTGAATTTGAAACATGATCCTGTGAATGTGTAAACTCTGTAGCAATGAAGTGATAAAAATGCGATACCAAACTTAACTAGAAATATTTTTGAGAGCTGTTCTTTGATGCAGGTAGTTCCGAGATTGATAATGGTGCTTAGTTATGGTGCTCAGCTGTGATGTTACACTGATCAAGAGTCTATTTTGTGCATACTTCTTACTTGTTATAAGAAGTAAATCTGCATTATGAAATGATATGTTGTCAAAATGCTTGAAATAAAAATATTCTGTGAAACTATCAAAAACTGGATAATCTTTTCTTTCAGTAGTCACAGTTTCCGATCTTTAATCTCTGTTTTGATTCCTAGTACAACTTTAACTCATGATCTGGTTACTCAAGATAAAAGAAAATGCTTTCTTCAGATTTACTTTACTCTAAGTTTACAGCGACATTATCTCACAATTCCACCTTAAAATAACAGCTTTAAAGTTATTTTGATGCCACACTGACTTATAATAGGAAGAATGGTCTCTGTCTCTGCGCACCGTACCACTGTTCTCACGCTGTGTAAGTTTGGTCTCCAGGTTGGGAGAAGCACGTAATGCTTTACAGCACAAAGTCACACACCAGCAAATATGTCACTGATTTTGGTGAAACTGGATCATATTTTATAGAGTTTTCCTGGTTTTCCCTGTGATGTAATCGGTACCTGCTGCTAACTGTAATGTAGCTGCTGTTAGCTCAGTTAGCTGGACTGTGAGCTGACTGGAACATCGATGGACTGTTGGTGGGTACGCCTCTAGCAGTAGGTGGACTGCCAGAAGCAGGTGCTTTTCAGGCCTGAAGCAGGAACACTGATGGCGAGCAGCACCGAAACGGGCACCAGAACCGGGTGAGTGGACAACTGGGCTCAGCAGCCTCAACGACCGTCATGGCAGAGGTGAAGAGACTGAAGACGACACTGAGAGTGACCGAGAAGGAGGCCATCGGACAAGAGCAAATCTTGGACTGCCTTTTATTCGTTGGCAAGAGCTTCGCAAAAAGATGCCAAGGTGAGCTTGTTAAACGAGTAAGTAATACTGGCCGGCTTGCTGTGTCTTGTGTTGTTGCACTTGTTTGATGTTCACAAGGTTGTCAACTTGCAAGTTTTTCATCCTAAGTAATGTAATCATAACAAGTGTTTGTGAACAGCTGTCCATATTATTGCACAAAACAAACTGTATACACTAAAAAAAAACCTGGGGAAATGTTCATTGATCATATATCGTACAGTTGTTAAAATTATGGTAAAAATACAGCAACACTTAACTTGGGGTGCCATATCAGAAAAAATACCATCTTTGATATAATGTTGCTTTAATTAGATCTTTCTGGAGCTGTTCCACCACCATCTACAATTTTTAAAAAGCTCAAGATCAAACTCTTGGCTATTAAACCTTGTAACGGGCCAACCTCCTAGTGATTACATTTTTTTTAATTAAATGTAGACGTCAACTCGGATGAATGCAAAATGTCTCTGAGTTGACGGCTTACAGCTAAATTTTTTTCATTTCACAGCATGGTCGTAGTGAGTAGCCATTTTCTTTTCCTCCTAACATTAATCAAAATACACATTTTAAACCATAATTCTTATTCAGCTTTGATTTAGAATGGCTCAAGAATGTTATAGTTGTAGAGATGTTATGTTAGATGTAACGTTACAGAGACACATCTGATAGCAATATTATTTAATGAATCTGTAGAAAGTTTACCAGTTCTTCAGCAGTATTCCTGCCTTTTTTAAAAAACCAGGAAGAGAGACAGGGGTCCTGAGGGTATAGCTAAACCTTTTTATTCCTGATGAAATTATGTTTTTGTAAAAATCTGTCAGAGTTGACAAGAATCTGGGACACAACTTTAAAGGATTAACATTTTCGGGGGAAAAAAAATCAATTTGAAAACCAAGATGATTATGGCAGCAATTTTTTACTTTAGATACTTTAGTTTTAGATTTTGAGGGCTTTTAATATATTTTGACTTGTGTGAAGTTGTGAATTCTTGTCTGGAACAAGGATGTTTTCTGGCACATTAAAAACAAATTAAAGCGGTTCATTTCATGAATTACACGTTTATATGAATCCTTTAAGAATAAGTTAGAACATGATTTGTCCAATTCTCAAGAATGGGTATAATAATATTTTCATTTTTGAGGATTCAGTTTGGGGTTGTCAAAATAATGAAAACACCTGTCAGAATAATGCAATAAAATTTAACAGCACCACAAACTACAGCTGCCAAAATGGCCCGACAGTCGAACCGACACCTCTATAAAACAACAAAAACTGTTTAAATGCAGGACTGCTGTTTAAGACTGCATTACTTTCACTCGGGGTTACATAACAACTTGGCGGCTGA
>JAJHUR010087759.1:1801-14302 GCA_027495735.1 Lutjanus campechanus | reverse complement strand
ATTTTTTTTGAAGGGATGAGACCAGATGGTGTCCCATGAACTGGTGTTTAGCATGGCAGGAAGAGGGTTTGGGGTGAGAGTAATGCTTAGTTACAATTCACTGAAGGATTAGTGAGTGTGTGTATGTGTGAGAGAGAGTGTGTTTGTTTGATGGGGACACATCTATGTGTGTGTGTGTGTGTGTGTGCGTGTGTGTGTGTGTGTGTGTGTGTGTGGCTTGGCAACCCATTCATTAGGACCTAAATCACCAACTAATACCCTCTGAGTTCCCTAAATGGGTTGGGTCCTCAAAGCACAAGCACACAATCTGTGGTGACTTTGGCCTGATGTTGTTAAAAGCCAGCGAACACACACACACACACACACACACAAGCTTAGATACACACTCTCAAAAGTAAAGAATTACACCTACTGTACCACCGACCTCCTTCTGAGGCTGTTTACACACTAACAAGGATCAATCTGAAGAAACTGTTTCCATGTGAAAATGACTTCCATCCAAGCCAGCATTTTCAGGTTGTTTGTGTTCAGCATTCAGGCCAAAAGAGTAGAAAGTCTTCTCTCCTTCTATTTTCCCGACGGTCAACAGCTAAATCTTGGGTCATTCTTCATAAACGCCACCTGTTAACCAACGTGGACAATAGTTCCTCCGTCAGTCAAATCACTGTTTCATGCATTTGAAGTAGTGTTATCAAAAATATAGATAAACATCGATACTAAATATTTGAAATGCTTTCAATTGGTTATTTTTTGCAGTATTGATACTCTGCTACTAGCCACAATTTCTCGCTCGCTCTTCCTACTAACAGTGAGTTGACACACACACCGCTGCAGTGCCCACATATTACGGCCTCGTCTCACTGACTCACAGGTCTGTCTTCTTCTTGTCATTCATCTCATTTGCTTCAGCTGAATATTCGTTGTCATATTTTATTCTTGTTATAGTTATCTCTCAATAAAAATCTAAAATTATAATGCCCTCAATGTGACTCAATGTTTCCCTGTGGTATCGAAAATGGTATCAAATATTGATATTTTTCAAGGTGTATTGAAATCAGAAATTCCAGCATCAAGACAACCCTAGTTTGAAGTTTTCTTGCACATGAACATAAGTTCTGCTAATTTAGCTTATAACTTAGGAAAGAGAATTAACATCGTAAGAAAGTTTGTCTGTACACGTTTCTGCTGCTACACCCCATACTGTTATCTGTTAAGACTAGGGTGGCAAAGGGTTGGTTAAGTTCCAGAAAACCTTCAGAAAGTTTTCAGGGGGAAGATAAGATCAGGAGTTTAGGGAATTTTTGAAATTTTGCACAATTTCAGTGAAAGAAACGATACTTTTTAATAGTAATTCACGCATATACACAGAAAGACATTCTTTTTCCCAGATGGATACTAAGTAGCACCACCTTTATGGCCACCATGTACAGAAACAGAAAATAATGAAATAATTAAAACAATATATGTAAACTGTTTCTTTTAGAGGAATTATTATTATTATATATACCACGATATTATATATATATATTATCATCCTGTGCAACAAAGATTGACAGCAATGTGAACGCACACCTGTTGAGCTTCAGTAAAAATGTTCATCTGTCACACAGGGAATAATCGTAACGAATAAAAGCAGAAAGAAATGAACTAAAAATCATGTTCACTGTCAAGCCAAAAATGAACTCTCAAAGAGCCTCAGAAAGAAGAGAAGACTAAGAAATATTCCTTTAATATAGTACCATAATAAATTGTAGCAATCTGTCAGTACAAGGTATTTCAAACAGGGAAACTCATAATATCCTCAGATTGGTAGCTGTCATGGAAAAAAAAAGACCCATACAATTTCCTGCAGCCTTGAAGAGTCCTTGACTGACACTCAGCAGTTTACTTAAGAGCAGCCAGAACATTGGCTTTTGTCTGTGGCAGAAATGAGGGCAATTACCTGTGCCTCTTATAATGCTCACTGCCTTCTGTAATCTCTCTGTGGAGAGGCTGAAAGGAAAATATGAGGGATTACTGAAGTACATCTACACTCCATCAAGATATGAAGCACAGATCTTTTTTTGTCTGGTCAAGGTAGAATAATAGAGGTCATCAGGTGAAGGTGATCCTCACCTGAGGGTTTGAACACAGACTCTGTCATCTCTCTGTAATGTACTTTCTGAGGCTTTGTATGACAGCTTTCCTACAGTCATGCGCTGTCTAAATGTTCTAGAGGGCATAGTGCATTATCAGGAACGTCAGTATTGGCAAGATGTTTCTCTGTGCTGTGTTTGTAGAATATGTGCAGCAAAATACAGTCTTTTGGGCAATGTTATTTGTGTAATGTGCACTCAAAGTTTATGTAGTAGTCGTATCCCATATCATATTATTCATTAGCTTGGGAACCAGACGAATCTGCAAGTTTGGGTTTGCTTTGGCAAATGCCTCTGGTCTCCATCCTGTTCAGACAGATTTCCTGACCCTGCTAGGGCCAGTTATAACCGTTTATCTAAAATGGGGCAGCTTTGATATGAAACAACCAAGATGGCTGCGAGAGTGTTACATTTACATGCACACAGCTGTTTCTGGTTAAACAAAAGGCATTTTTGTCTTTAACAAAAAGGTTTATCTCTGTAGGGATCCTCTCCATGATGTTGTCAGATTTTTAGAATAACAATCTGAATCTGTCAGTGACAAAAACAAGCACTTTTACTGGATGTACGTTGATGGAAGCAGTTGCACCCAAAGATTACATTGCATCCCATTTCACAGCCACCAGCTAAGGTTATCTACTTGACCAATTGCCAAATTTTTTGTACCTAATAGTTGCTGTGGGAGACGAAACAGTCTGAATCAATTGACATAAATATATAAATAACTAATACTTAGCCTGTTAGCCCAACGCTGACACATAATGGGAATTCCAATTAACATGCTAATGAAAATTAGCATTATGATCACTGTAATGCTGTGTTATAAAATGATTTTAGTTCACATGCTTACACAAAACACATATGCTCATACTCAGAGGCTCACATTTCCTCTGATCTGTGGAAAAAGTAATCTCTTCTTCACATTGCTAACTGAATCTATTACTTTAGCTTCCGACACTCCACTGAACTCAAAGGTCAAAACTCAAACTCCGAAGTCTGGGTAATTAAAAGTTAAAAAATGGCCAGGGCCTCTGTTAATTTTGGCATCTTTGATCATTATTATTTTTGTATGGCACTAGCTTGATGAGCAGGAAAGGCTAAACGTAGCAGTTTACTTTGATAAATATTTTATTTGCCACTTTTATATGCAGTATAGCAATGATGCTGCTGAATACAACTGAAACTGAAAGACTGGAAAGATAATGATATACAGTCTCTAGAAGCCTAATGATTTGCTTTTTTCATGTTGTCTAGTGCAAAAAAAACAACAACAAACAAAAATAGCAATAAATTGTAATATCGAATAACAGTACTTGAGAACTGCAATATATACGTATATCCAGTTGGTACCAAGTATCATGATAGTATCCAATCAGGAGTTAGGCATATGTAAATATGTATGTTCACCGATAATCAATGCTACATCATTACAACTCATCTCAGCTCACTGTAGTCTGTTTACATTTTTCTTACATTTTCTTTGATTGGCTATTGATCTATTCCATTGCATCAGGAGGCACTTTGGTCTCCAGCTCTGATAACAGCTCTTAGGCAATTGAAAATGAACTGAGAGGTTCCAGACTAATTGGCTTTTGCGAATTGGTCTGGTGATGGCAGCCTAGTTGTTTATCGTAATACCAGAACAAATGTGATAAAACATTTGTCATATTACAATATTGACAATATAGCAACATGTTGATTTATTATTGTCATAACCATGAAGGTAGGTTTGCTGCTGTATCCACTGTGCAAGAATTTTTTTTTTTTTTTTATCAACTTCAACAGAGGCCACATGCATCCTCATCCAGTGTGTGTAACTACTTTGACCATGAAACAAAACATGTAAAGCATGTTTTGCTTTGCGGCAACTGTGCACAGCAGCACGCTTTTACTTGAGTTTTTACAAATTGAGGGTGGAGGCAAAGTGCAGTCAGTCATAGTCAGATGAGGATGTTGGAAGGAAAAAAGTCTGCCAGTCAAACACCATTTTGAAGTCAATTTTATAATCACCTAGGCACATGTTTTACCCAGTTTGGTCTGCATCAAGTTGAAATTTATTTTATAATTTGATTTCTATTAATATTCATTAATGACTGTAATCAGAGAGCTTTTTTTAATATCAGTACGAAGCCACAGCTCTGCCTCTGTCTGCTCCTCCCAATGTGAGCCAACTTACCTGCCTGCCAGCAAACCAACCAGGTCTTAAAAAATCACAGAAATTCCCTTCAGCATTATGTTATTATTTCAAGGCCATATCATCCAACTATCATGTGCAGCACAATAAGGAAAGTCTTGCAAGTATCACCTAATTTGTGTGAAGACTTGATTCTAGTAGCACCACAATAATTCTTGACGATTAAGATTAATTTTTCACTGCATAGTTCTTTTGTTTCTCCATCAGTGTGTCCGTTACTGTGTGTGCGCGCATGAGTGTGTGATCATCATGCTCTCAGATTGTGAATCATTATTGTAATACCAGAAGCACAAAACCATTAAAACATCTCAGTTTGTTGCTATTTCTGATGCTGCCTCTTAATTAGAGCTGAGTGGCAGATTTGAATTAATTTGCATTTTGAGTGAAGGGAACGGGGCTCAGAGATAAATACATGTTGACATGAGATGACATTCAGCAGACTCTTTTAAACACCACACACTATTCACTGTCAGATGTAATTTAAGTCATATTGTGATTTACTGTACACATGCATACATTTACATGCACACTGCATGTACCCAAGAATACGCACACTTAGAAAGTCAGAAGTCAACTTAAAGGAAAATGCCAATGTACTTTCATTGCTTACTGCTATTTCTGTCTCTGGGAAGACTCATTTTCCATTAAAACCCAGATACAACTTTATTGATTGTATGTAAAAGAAAATCAGTTTTAATGTAACCGCTTGTTGCATAAATGTCTTGAGTGTCTCTGTGGGTGGATTTAAAGAGGATGTTTTTACAGACATGTTGTAAATTGTGATCCACTACAATTCAAAGCTCAAATTAATACTTTCTTATTCTGGATGTACGAGGGATGTACAGTTTGTCATCTGCTCACGCCAGCAAGGGGTCATACAGACAACTGAACATGCAGAGGTGGACTCGGTGGGAAAAAATAAAAAGGGCAGTAGCTACGTGCAGGGGGTCACCAGCATGCAGAAAGTTTTCTAGCATGAAGGGAGGCCTAGAGGGCACTTGACCACATTTTCTTGCACATCAGACCATTGTAGATGGCGCTTTATCATATTTTATCTACTATAGGGGCATCCAAGTGGGCACTTTCCAGCTCTTCTATGTCAATTTTTGAATATGTTAGGGCCTTAACTGACATGAATTTAAGTTTGTCCTTCACTGATAGAAACTAGAGTAAATGTTCTTTAAATAACTGAATGTCATTGTCAACTCGTGTTTATTATAACATCAGTGTGTGAAATGTAAATTAGAGATTTGACATGTAACAGTCTGGCTCATTAGCATGTCTTAGTTCTTATTTACTGTACAGTTGGCGAAGGGTTGTAGATTATCTCATTAATTATATTGTGGTGTCCTAGTAGCAGACCAAATCTTTCATCTCTAATGTCTCATCCAACCACGCTCTTAAGCTAAGCTTTTCTCCATTTTTCTCCTCTGATCTCAGATCAGCATTCTACAGCAGAGCAATCAGCACTATTTGTCCTTGCTTACCCTGTGTCAGCTCGATGATGGGTCTATATATACACTCTCAGACAGCTGCTGGGGATTGTTTTCTGTCCAAACACCAGTCCAGTTCACAATACACACTGTGTAGCTAGCATGTTAGCAGCTTTTCAGCTAAAATGAATGAGCCTCTACTGTATGTGCGTCATTGTCATTTTTAAATAAGCAGTACTGTGAATACATTTATGTGATACACTGTATGGCAGTAGACAATAGAATTTTGTGGAATCACTAGAAAACCTTGGCACTAGCGAAGTAATCAGACCTCACATTACGAGTATTTACCACAGATAGGAGTGGAAATATTGTTAATTCTAACTCCTACTGTCTAAATTCACTGTGATGTAAAGCCAAAAATCACGATTTATGTGCTTACAATGTACGATCTGATTGTCAAGCCAAGACTTAAATGCTCACACTGTGCTGTGTGGCCCCTGTGGACCATTCTCGCTATTGACAATTGTCAATAAAGATTTGTTCAATTAATGAAGAGGCAGATAGAAATTTGTTTGCTAGCAATAATCCTAACAAGGTGGAAACGTGCTCTCTTGATTGCTTGTGCCATCCTGTGTACCAAAGCTTGTTTAATTAAAAAAAAATAAAGTTAGAAATTCACCCAAACATCTGATTGCCGTTTGGGAGCAGTTGATTGGTACTTATTCCCCCGTGTACGCTGTATGGCAAAAAACACTAGAAGGAGCTGAAACTTGGCCTCTCTCGTGCGGCTCAAAGATCGGGTCAGAAACGGGTTCAAATGATGCAGCCCAGCTTAATGCTCCTGTGGCTGAATGGGAGCAAATCTCTGCAGCCAGGTTTCAAAATTTTGTGGAAAACCTGAAATCAGAAGAGCAGATGCCGTTATAGCAGCAGATTATTGTCCACTGTTTTGTGCCGTCCGCATACATTTGGCCATGTAGTGTAGTCATGTGTGAATTATGACGGCTGGACAGCAGAGAGGCTGTCTCGTTAAAAAGCCAATTATTTGATTCATAGTTGCGGAATTGATAGAGAGAGATTGCAGGCTGAGTATTTGAGTGGTAAACTACTCCAACCTGTACACACACACACATGATCGCTGTCTGTCTTTCCTTCCTGTCCTCTGACACACACACACACACACCCTACTGCACTCTTCCTGAGGACAATAGCTGTGCAGTGAGGTGAGACTGCAGGAGGAAAAGCATTTATCCTAGCGGAGTAGTGCTGATGACCCTCCCTGCTGGCTCTCTCTTGCTCTCTTTCTCCCTCAGGGCGAACACAGGAAGCTTTTCTGTCGGCTGGACCGAGTCGGGGGGGTGCTGTGGAGTGGGGGGGGGTTCAGGGTTAGTGGCAGGCGGACCGCTGTCACACCACACACAGCTTTTTCAGGACACAGGCTGTACTTTTGACATGTGTCTACTGACATTACCCATGATGCCGCCCCTCCTCCCCCTCTCCCCTGGCTAGGGTTGTCTCCTCGCCTCACAGGGGTAATGGTGTGTGAGACAGGTCGAGAGAGGGAGAGGGAATATGCTGTGTCTGTATGTGTCTGTGACAGAGAGAAAACTGAGAAACAGGGTAGACACAGAGAGAGGAAGACCTTCTGCTTCTGCAATTCTGGAAATTGCTAGTTTGTCTGTTTGCTGTGGCAGTTTTCCTCACGAACCAGAGCTAACAACAGCGTGTTGTAGTGGTTACATTTGTGTTTAGATATATACTAATGCAGACTTCTCTTAGCAACAGCATGTATGTGCAAATTATGTTACTATCTTTTCACATATTACTTCCCCACAACATCTTTTTGACTTCTTAAAATAATTTAAGGGAAATACACTTTTGCATGCTTAGTTTCTGGGGTTCTTCTTTTGGTCCTTGTATAATTGAAATGAGACCTGTTTCTGTGTTTTCTGTAGTAATGTCACGTCCTCATCACATTGAATGGATGATACAGATGGAAAGGCAAAGATTCCCATCTCTTACAACTTCCAAGCTTTCACATTATTGGTCAACTCAAGATATTTTGAAGACTGCAGAGCTGGTAGTGTGAGGATTAAACATACAGTACATTCATCCAAATGTGGGTTCAGTTACCTTGACACGGACTGGAGGAATCTACTTTTGTTGCTCACCAAGAAGAATTAAGTGTGTCTCAGTCATAATTACAACTTGGATTGCTATTCAACACTATTTTCAAGTTTGAAACTGATCATTTATCCTTTGTTAAGCCCTCTGTCCGAACAGCAACTGTCCAGTCATGGTCATAACGGATTAAAATTTGTCTTTATCTGTTCTAACCTGCGTTGCAAATGTTAGCATGTCCAGCTAACTAGCTTACTAGCTGCAGTAATGGGGGTGTGCATAATCAAAGTGGGGTGACGACAGCAGGTTTTTGTTCTGACTCACTTTCTCATATGTAAGCTGGGTTAGCTAAACTCATATTCCGGCTCTCTTCCTGGGATGATCTGCTGGGTCACCAGTCGACTGCACTTTATCAAGTCCCTGCTATTCCTTTTTTGAGGTTCTTGAGCGTATTTCTGTTGCTATTGTATAGATGTATAATATATGTAAGTATATGTATAATTTTTTTGTATGAATGTATGTATTATTGTGTATTTATCCAATTGTTTATTTTATTAATCTGTTCTCTAGCTGATATATTCTTCTATTTTATAACTTATTTATTTTATTTTAACTTTATACTTATTTATTGAATGATTTTAAGTTATTTTCTTTTTTTATCCTGCTTCTGGTGTTTCCCCACTTACGATAGCGTTTCCTCAGTTCCTGTTTTTAATGAGTGCTGTTCTTATTTTAGTCTTAACAATTACAAAGTCTTTGCTGTGTGTGTGTGTGTGTGTGTGTGTGTGTGTGTGTGTGTGGGTGGGTGGAGGGGTGGGGGGTTATTGTTTCATTGTTTTTATTATGTGAAGCACTTTGTGTTGCATTCTGTTTGTATGATAAGTAAAGTTTGGTTGATTGATTGATGTATACATATTTAGCCTCAATCTTTTAGCATTGACATTATATCAAGTACACAGCCATTAAGTCACTTTACATGTTCACAAATGGCCAATATAAAAAGTGTCTTGCAAATGGCAATATTAAAAAGTCTGCTAGAGATTGATTTGCCAGCTGACTCACAGAGTTTAAAGCATCAGCATTAGCTTACATTAGCTATGTACACTTATGAAATGTGTTAGCGAGAGTCATCAGTTTAGCCCTCAAAAACCACATGTGTCAGCGAGAAACAGGAAGCTGCTTTTGTTTACATCTCTGTGGAAGACCTAGTGTTTGAAAACTGCCAGTTTCTGCACTGTAAACTACAGATGTGCAGTGCTTGACAGGTGTACTGTAGCAGCACTAACTAAGAAAGGTGGGGCTTAGTTATGGGTCAGTTGCAGTAATTTTGATGTAATATGAATGCTGCATCGTTCCTGATGTGTGTTGGTCTCTTCTTGGGTTGAGCCTCGTCTTTGATTCTAATTGTCGCAGGCAGTAACTGAGGTTAGAGCTGAGTAATGGAGAGTGTCCAGTTTGGTGACCTGAGGATTGCATCTCTCCTTTTTGCCAGTTTATCTGGTGGTTAATTGGACTGTAATCACAGCGTGAGCTTTGGTGGTTTTACAGCCGAGTGTTTTTGTCGAGTGCGCAAATGGGATGAAGGTGAGCAATTCCAAGGACACAGTATGGTTCTCTGCTGGAGAACTGTTGATTAGTTGCATTTGGATGGGTGTGAGTTGCTGCCCTGAGTGAGGGGCTTCAAATATTTCAGGGTTTTTCAGTCGGCACTGGCAGACTGGTTTGTTATCAGCAGTGATGGAGGTGCTATACTGGGCTGTTGTGGTGAAGAAGTATCTGACCTTGAGGGCAGAACTCTTGATTTGATCTACGCTGCAGCCCTCACCTGTGGTCAGTAGCTCTGGATGTTCAGCGATCCCCGTGCTTTCCCTGACACGGTATCTCTGCTCACCTGTAGAGACGAGGTGAGGAGCTCAGACAGGAGAACTCCTTCGTGTCAAAAGGAGCCAGCTGAGGTTGTTCATGCGTCTGATCAGGACGTCTCCTGGTTGTCTCCCTGTGGAGGTATTCGGAACACGTCCAACATGTCATGTCATGTTTCTCAGCTTACACATGTTTTTGTGTGTATGTGTGCACTAACACACCTTTCAGTCAACAGAGATCTCCGAGCGAATGCTAACTTGAAGCTCAGCATTGAAGGTGCAATGTGTAAGATATGGTCAGATTTGTAGTTTAAAACATTCAAAAAAAAAACAAAAAACAAATAACATTATCAAGAGAATGTAAAGAAATAGCATTTCTGATGTTATGCCAAAGACAGCCATTGTGTTGCAAAGATATCTACTGAAGTTAGCATGCTAACTAGCAAGCCCCAGTCCCTCCTGTCTAGCTTGTGCCTCAAGAGGAGATAGTCCAATCACCCTCTAGTTTCAGCTGGGAAATGTATGCAAGCAGTGAGGTTGCTACCCTCACAAGCTCTCTTAGCTTTTTTTGTCGAATAAATAACAAAATAAACTCACAAAATGTCAGGAAAGGAAATATTCTCACATCTATTATCTGTAATAAACAGGTAAATTTAAGTTTCTCTCTTTTACTGAACAAAGATGAGCTTGCACTTTTCCACTGTTCAAAAATCACCAGCTCTAGTTTGGTTGAAAATAAATCCTTAATCTGCTGCATTAGATGTGAAAATATTCTGCTCCCAGTTGCCTCTCTGATGCCTGACCTCCCTCTCGTTCCTCTGCCGCACGTCTCTCCTGGCCCACCTGCCTTTCTCATCGTCTCCAGAGTCAGAGCTGCTGTAAATCACCTCGCTACAGTTTTCCCTGTCATCAAACTGGCCTCCATAGGTCTCGCTGCTCAAACACCAACACTCTACCGGTGCTTCAAGCTCCAGGTCTGGCCAGACTTGAGTTAAATACGGGCCATTAGCTGCATGGCTAATTGAGCTAATCACAGCTGGTATGTTAGCTACAGCCAAAGATAGCTACAGCAGAGTTACCTTCAACAGGTGGCCATATTTTTCCCTTTAATACCTTGAGATCTTGGTTAGCCTAGAGTTATTTGATGGAAGTTGCAAAAGGCTAAAAGGGCTTTGTTCCTAATTGCATTAGCTCCATAGCTCATCAGTAGCTACAGTCTTAACTCTCTTGCACATCAGTGTGTTCACCCATGACATAACACATTGGTGCTTTGTGACGTGTGTCATTGTACAATTAAACATGTCAATTCAGATTCAAACTGTTGAATAATAAGCCTGTTTGCTCATTTGACTGTTGAATATTATCAGTGTTGATAACAAAGCAAGCAGCAATGTGCTGAGATGAAGATATTTCTAATTTTGCATACCACGTGTTCCTGAATAGCTCTTGTGTGAGATGTTTTTATCACGGTTTGAAAGAAAAGATTTCAGCTAAAAGAAAATATATAAATATATATGCCAATCCATCGGTCTTTACAAAACAAAGCCGCGTTCATCGTCAGTGACAGAGTTGGCTGATTATTTGATTAGTCTCACAGACTAAATCCAGTTTTCAAAGCAGCATTATATTCAGTCTGCTGTTTTGACCGCTGCTTTGAATTCCTGTTGGTTGGAGTCTCCCTCCTCAGCTCTGCTGCCACACTGACTGCCACACTGAATGGCCAGTTTCCCCTTTCGGCTCTCGCTTTGCATAAAGCCCATAGAAATCCCAGGAACAGGCTCACACTCATTTGCCTGTCACATTAACTTGGCACCTCACTTTCCTCTGGCCCTTTAACCACTCTGACCCACCCAAACAAATGACCTGTTCATAGAGCACAAAGCCCCCCGCCTCTCTGTCAGCCTTCCGGCTTCATTTCACTTCTCCCTCTCCACAATGACCTCCTCTAACCTTCACTTCCTCTTCTTTGTTTTCTTTTCAAAGTTAGTTACTTTACTTCATTACGTAACTCAAAACTAACAAGTATGTATAAGTAAGTTTTATTAAGAGAAATTTGCTTCAGAAACAGCACATCCTCTATTGCCATGTCCAACTCATTGAAGGATTTGGCTCTGGTTTTAAAATGGTAAGCACATCTCATTCATACAGAAGAATATTAGGGCTGAGCGTAAGGGGAAAAATGGGAGAAAGAAGAATTTTTTTTATTTTGCATTATGAGAAATGTAAAATGTGCCATTTTTAAACATTTTAAAAAAGCATTACATTTAAAAATCTAAAACTTGACACCTTGAAAGTCTTGGGTTTCATTTACAAAGTCTTAAATTTTGTCAACAAAGGTCTTATATAAACACCGTATAAATAACTGTCAAATGCATATGTTTTGGTCTAACTTATTATCACACTGCAGCTTCATCCCTGCTCTTTATCAGGGCAGCTCCTCACACACACAGAGCAAAGTTATTGAACAGCAGAGCACAGACAGTGCACTGGAGAGACAGGAAAGTGAAAATAAGTTGAATAGTAGCCTTTGATTAGCCTGAGCTGACGTCAGCTACACTTGTTACTGCAAGTAAGTGCCATAAAACTTAGCTAGTAAAGAGCCCAAACTTCTATACCTGTTCAAGCACAAACATGGTGGCGGTAATGTCTCAGTGTGCTCTGTCCACTGTGTCTTATCCATGTGCTTTGTTTTACACAAGCACAACACACTGGCTCAGCTAATAGTGAATTGTTACAGACAAACTAAAATGAAA